>CM056058.1:33122313-33391777 GCA_029574335.1 Rana kukunoris
GCCATTAAAAATTTTTTAAAACGTTTCTGTACCTTAGTCTGGAGTCCCTTCCCTGGTCTGGCTGAGGGGGATGGGCGTGTTGATTTTGTTCTTTCCTGTGCGCTAAGCTTGCTGGGATTGCAGGCTCACGATTTCAGGAAAAGAAATATACACATCTTGTGAGCTAATCTCGCGTTATTTAGGGCAGGTCACATGACTCCTGCAGCGAGTCATGTGACGAGGGGATTCGACAGCGCCATTTCAAGTCCTCGGTGCCTTCTGAGCAGCTGAAAAAGATCACTCGCTGTGAAGGGGCGAGTCCTTCACAGGACGCCAGCGTCGTTGTCCTGGTAACTGTTCAGTGTTGACGGCGCGGGTCGCCGTCAACACTGGGCATTGCGCGGGATAAAGCGGTGGATTCTGGGACTCCAGCATGCGCCGCATCACCGCATCCCGGAAGACGGCGACGCTGGGCTTCAAAGTGCCCGCAGTCAAGATGGAAACGTCCATCACACTGAAATCTAAATATATATTTCCCCGCAAATCTCGGTACTGGCGCCTAGGTCGATGGGATATGTGAGTACATTATGGTATACTAGCATAAGGGAAGAAAGAACTTTTTAAAAAAATTGCAAATTCGGCGGAACCACCCCTTTAAGGGTGAACGGCTTTGGGGCGTCCCTGGATGACATAAAAAATGCTACAGGGGGTAAGAGCACTCTGCTCCCACAATCTGGGAAGGGTAAGGAGCCTTTCAGGGTCCCTCCTTTACCCCCCTCAAGCATTTTTTCGCCCCCCCCCCCCAGGTGTGGCAGGGAAAGGTTTCCAGGGTGCTAAGGCGCCCGCTGAAGGTCAAAAGCGCACCTGATACCGCAAGCCTGCTTCTGCATTAAGGTCTGCCCCTGCCCAACATTCGGGTGCGGGGCTGACTTTGCGGCTCGGTACAGGTCCCTCCTTTCCCACCGCTGGGTTTGTGAGGCAGTTTCCTCAGGGTACAAGAGTTTCTCTTTTCCACCAAACAGATTTTCTCAACTCGCCTTTCAGGACAACCTTGGAGAGCGCAGCTCCGCCTCTTCATTAGGAAACACATGTAGATCCTTTAAAACCCCTCCTCTTCCACCATGGCCTCAGTTATTGTGTTTCCTTCGCCATGGTGGAAGTGCATGTGGACCAGAGGAGCTGCACTCTCTCCAAGGGGAGGGTAGGCTTACCGGCCTGCAGTCTTTGTTCCTGCTGCTTGGTGTGCAGTGGCCATCCCAGCTCTTCCTAGTGAGGAAAAGATGCTCCGGAGTTCTCCAGCTTCTCCCTGCTCAGTGGAGTTAGACCTGCAGGAAGGCTGCGCTGGGTGCCCGGGATCCGCAGGTCTTGGTTCTGGTAACCGGACGGGTTATTGCCGCGGTTGCGTTTTTTCGTATTTCCCGCTTGTCGGTCCCGGGTCCTGTCGGGCGGGTGACGTCATGGTCAGCAGCGCGGCGTCCTGTAGGGGTGGGGCGGTGCGTGGTCCACGCTGCCTGGAACGCAGAAGCTAGGGAGGTGGGCCTACAGAGCGGCGTCTTCCGGTTTCCGGCCATCGTTGATGACGTCAGGAACCGGGAAAATTTAAAAAGCTCACAGTCCCAGCTGCTTCCCTGTACAGGATGGAAGAGGGATCTGCAGCGATGGTGGAGACAGGCGCCTTAGACACCGCTCATGTCCAGGTAAGAGAGGCACAGTGGGGCCTTTTATTCTGTACCATATGGACTGAATGAATGAATGAATGAATGAAGAACTTGTATAGCGCAGCACATGCGAAGTAAATCGCCTCTGGGCGCTTGTTGTTCCTGTCTCCTTTGAGATCAAAAGAGATGAGTCTTAATCTTTCTCCTGAAGACTAAGTAGTTCTCCTCCAGTCGAATGCTGGCTGGTAAGGCGTTCCATAGTCTGGGACCTTGGACAGCGAATCTCCTGTCTCCTTTGGACTTGTATCTGGCTTTCGGTATCTGAAGCCGATTTTGATTGTTGGATCGTAGAATACGATTGGGATTGTAAATTTTTAATTTTTCGCATAGATAATGGGGAGCATTCCCATGGATACATCTATGCGTTAGACAGAGTGCTTTAAAGGTGATTCTGTCTTTAACTGGTAGCCAGTGAAGGGATCTCAACGAGGGTGAGATTGATTCCCAGGGTTTTTTCCCAGTCACAAGTCTGGCGGCCGTATTTTGAACGACTTGAAGACGAGCGATTTGGTACTTGGGGAGTCCGAGGTAAAGGGCATTTGCATAGTCCAATCTGGAGTTTACAATCGCTCCCACCACGACCGCTATGTCTTTCTTGGAAATAAAAGGCGTGAGTCTACATAGTAGGCGCAGCAGATAGTGAGATCCGCTGACTACTGCCCCTATTTGTGCATCCATTGTCATGTAGGAGTCAAAGATGACCCAAGACTTTTGACTTTGGCGCTAGGGGTGATGACTTTGCCCAAAATGGGCGGGGGGATCCAGGTTGTTATCGATTGATTGCTACGCTTGGCGTGAAACAGAAGAAGTTCTGTTTTCGCTCCGTTGAGTTTGAGATAACTCTTTGTCATCCAGTCCTCTATCAAAGAGAGGCATGTCTCTAGATTGAGGTGGTGATCCTTTTTATTGCAAATGCGGAAGTACAGTTGCGTGTCGTCTGCGTAAGAGTGATATAGCAGTTTTTTGGCTGCTGATGATTTCAAAAAGAGGACGCAGATAGATGTTGAATAACATCGGCGACAGGGGAGATCCCTGAGGGACCCCGCACGATAATGTGCGTTGTTCCGAAGTGAATGGTCCTAGCTTGACTATTTGCGATCGGTTTTCCAAAAAAGAGGAGAACCAAGATAGATCGCTTTCTGCGACTTTGGCTATTTTAGCCAGCCGAGTCAATAACAGCTTGTGATCAACTGTATCAAAGGCTGCGCTTAGGTCCAGCAGAACCAGAAGAGAAGATTCTCCTTCGTCTGCGGCCTCGAGAACGTCGTCCCATATCTTGAGCAATGCTGTTTCCCGTCCCGTGTCCGGGACGGAATCCTGATTGCAATGGGTCGAGTAAGTTGTGGGTATCTAGATGCTGTTGCAGCTGCTGTACCACTGCTTTCTCCATTACCTTGGAGAGAACATTTAGGCCTGTTATGGGGCGCCAGTTAAGTGGATCCTTAGGATCCAGGGTGCTTTCTTTAAGATGGGTTGAATGAAGCCCTCCTTCAGCTGGGAGGGCATTTTGCCCTCCCTGAAGGATTGGTTAATAAGCTGCGTGACAGGAGGTGCCAGGATGTCGGCGCATTCCTTCAGCAGTTTGGTGGGGATAATATCATTTGGCGCAGTGCTGTTGCGCAGAGTGCCGATGATATTTTTAGTGGTCTGAATGGAGATGGGTTCCAGCGTAAACTCACCAAACTGTGGTGAATTGCTGCCGGTGCTGTGTAAATGACTACGGGGGGGCTGGGAGAGCAATTGTTCTGCTGAATGCTTTGCCGGATTGCCCCAATTTTTGTTAATGAAGCAATCCGATAACTCATCGCAAAATTCTTGTGTATCCAAGTTGGGGGCTTCAAGACATCTTGGATTCATGGTCTGAGTGACCAGCTTGAAGAGTTCGCGGGGGCGATTTAGGGCACCATTGATAGCCTCAGAAAAATAGTTTTTCTTGGCTTCGAAGATTTGCTTGTAGTATTTCCTGGTTATTGCCTTGTAGATCGAGAGGTTCTCATCTGAAGAGCTTCTTTTCCAGGCTGCTTCTGCCCTTCTACGCTCTTGCTTCAGTAACGCCAGCTGGTTGTTGGTTTGTTTGTTCCTCTTTTGGGAGCCTGTGCTGCAGGGGCAGAGTTAAGTTTTCTCGGTCCCTGTTCAGCGTTTCACTCTGGGTGGTGATTGGTTTGAAATTCTGGTGCTTGGTTTCCTTTATTGGTGGCGGTTTTAAAAAAAACAAAAAACTTTTAGTGAGGCATTCTTTTTGTGTCTCCTTTTTGTTTTAGGAAAAAGCAAAATCAAAGAAACCACCACCTAAAAGGAAGTGTCCCTCTTGCAAAAACCCTCTTAGAGATACCTGGCAAAAAGCAATGTGCAAAGCCTGTATCAGGGACTTGGTGGAAGAAGAGACATCCCAGCAATACAAAGAGTTGTTTTCTTCTGTGCAGGAACTTAAAAGTTCCCTGAGTTCGGTGAAGACTATGCTGGTACAGAATCCAGTGGCTCAAACTGAATCTCAACAACCACCACCTAGCCCCTCCACCTCTAAGTCAGAGACGGGGGTTCAGGGGATGAAGGGACAAGTACTCTTCGCTCAGTAATGGATTCAGATGAAGAGGAAGAAGATGGCAGTTCTAGATATAAGCTCCCTCTAGACGAAGTGGACGATCTGCTTACTGCAATTTATACTACTCTGAAATTCAGGAGAAAAAAATTCAGTTGTCTCTTCACGACAAAATGTATTAAGGTTTGGATGAGTCCAGGTATAAGGTGTTTCCAGTCCACAAGGTGGTGTTGGATACGATTAAAAAAGAGTGGAAAGACCCGGAAAGGGGTCATTTCTTTCCTAAAAGCCTGAGGAAGAGATTCCCCTTTAATGATGAGGATACTGAGGTGTGGAATAAAAAACCTTGAGTAGATGCGGCTTTCTCCCAAGTACAGTATCTCGATGAACAGACCAAATATTAACATTTTCTCAGGTGTTCAAATACTTATTTGCAGCTGTATCATACAAATAAATAGTTAAAAAAATCATACATTGTGATTTCTGGAATTTTTTTTTTGATTATGTCTCTCACAGTGGACATGCACCTACGATAACAATTTCAGACCCCTCCATGATTTCCAAGTGGGAGAACTTGCAAAATAGCAGGGTGTTCAAATACTTATTTTCTGCACTGTATCTCGATGCACAGACCTGGCGTTCGAAGATATGGGGGTTCTGAAGGACGCCATGGATAAAAGGGCGGATTCTTTACTAAAAAAGGCCTGGGACTCTACCTCACTTAGCCTCAAACCAGCTATGGCTTCTACAGTGGTAGCAAGAAATTTAGAATTCTGGGTGGAAAAACTTATGGGCCATGTTAAAGCAGGTACACCAAGGAAAGATTTATTGGAGTCTTTTACCCTGATTCTAAGATCAATCAGGTATATGGCAGACGCATCAGCGAGTCAATCAAAATGGCAGCCAGATCTTCCGCCTTGGTAAACTCGGCCAGGCGCGCAGTTTGGCTCAAAACATGGACAGGGGACACAGCCTCAAAAGTTAAGCTTTGTGGACTACCCTTTTCAGGTGATTTATTGTTCGGACCAGATTTAGAAAAAGTTCTGGACAGAACAGCGGACAAAAAGAAAGCCTTTCCACCTAAAAAGAAACCTCCCATAAAGAAATTTTTTTGTCCTTTTCAACAAACCTACAGAAAGGAAGAAAATAAACGCTGGGTTCCTCAAAGGGGTAGAGGAAGAGGAGGAATTATTTTCAGATCTCCCCAAGAACAGACCTCTAAAGACAAATGACAATCTGACTCCAGTAGGAGGAAGATTGTCCGCTTTCTTTCCTCAGTGGAATCTGTGGGTCAAAAGTCCCTTTGTAAAAAAACATCATTACACAGGGGTACAATCTGGAATGGGCAGACTGTCCGCCATCCAGGTTTTATGTCACAGCCCTACCAAGGGATCGGGAAAAAGCTTCCGTGATGATTCTTCTGAAGGATTTGATACAACAGGAAGTTATTATCCAGGTTCCAAAACACCAGGAGGGGAAGGGTTTCTACTCCCACATATACCTAGTGAAAAAACCCTCGGGCAAATTTTGTTTAATTTTAAATCTGAAGATCCTGAACAAGGCAATAAGATGGACACTATCCATACGATAACAAAGTTACTAACACCAAAGTGCTTCATGGCATCTCTATATTTAAGAGATGCATACCTCCACATACCAATAGCGCAGGCTTCCCAGAGATTTCTGCGATTGGCAGTCAACCTAGGGACGTCAATTTGGCATCTACAATTCAGGGCTCTGCCGTTCGGCCTGTCTTCCTCCCCCAGGATCTTTACAAAAGTGATGGCGGAAGCCTTAGAGCCTCTGAAGCTGAGGGGGGTCTCGGTTGTTCCATACCTGGACGATCTCCTGTTTTTTGCAGATTCAAAAGATCAGTTGGTGATAGATCTCCAGTTGGCTCAATCACACCTCAAGAGCCTTGGCTGGTTGTTGAATCTGGAGAAATCAAACCTAGACCCCTCACAGGAGACGAGGTTCCTTGGTTACAACATCAACTCAGTCCTCCAGAAGGTGTTTTCTCCCTCAAGAAAAAATAGAGAAAATCAATACGCCAGATACAGACGAATCTAGCAGTATCCGTAAGGACAGCAATGGCAGTACTAGGCCAGCTGACGGCCTCGATCCCGGCTGTACAATGGGCAAGGTCGCACTCAAGACTGCTACAAAGAAACATCCTACAAGTTTGGTCTCATCAGGAGTCTCTGGAGAAACTTTTCAGGCCAACCTCAAAAGTAAAAAGGTCCCTATGGTGGTGGAGAGACCAGGCCAATCTATCAAAAGGTCTCTCGTGGGTCCTCCCTTCGGACAAGCGTCTGACTTCGGACAAGCGTCTGATGACGGACGCAAGTTCTTGGGGGTGGGAGCTCACCTGGACGGACAGACAGCACAAGGGTCTTGGTCCAAGGTGGAAGCAAGGAGGTCATCAAACTGGCGAGAACTAAAGGTCATTTTCATGGTCTCCTGGCTTTCCAACAGCTGTTAAAAGGTCATCATGTTCAAGTGTTGTCGGACAACACAACAGCAGTGGCCTATGTGACTAAACAAGGCGGGACCAAAAGCCAAGGGCTGATGGAACTGGCCGACCAACTGTTAGCATGGGCAGAAAGGAATCTAGCCTCGTTGTCAGCAATTCACCTAAAGGGGTCCCAGAACTTACTAGCAGACCTGCTAAGCAGAAGGAAGGTATTGGAGTCGGAGTGGAGCCTAAATCAGGAAATATTCAACATGATCACAACGAAATGGGGCCGTCCTCAAGTGGATCTTTTTGCCAACCAACAAAATGCCAAGGTCCAAGAATTATTTTCCCTACACAGGGGAGACAGAGCGATAGGCATAGATGCCCTAGCCCTCCCTTGGGATTACCATTTGTGCTATGCCTTTCCCCCCCTTCCCCTAATTCCTCTAGTTTTAAGGAAATTCAGGGAAGAAAGGACCAACCTGATTCTAATCGCTCCCTTCTGGCCGAAAAGGCCTTGGTTTGCATCAGTGCTAAATCTGGCCATAGAACCCCCATGGGAGCTTCCAGCCAGGAAGGACCTTCTAGTGCAGGACTCAGTATGTCACCCAGAAACAGACAGGTTGCACCTGTGCGCCTGGTTACTGAAGAGGACATCTTAAAAAACAAAGGTTTATCCGACAAAGTAGTGAGAACCTTATTGTCAAGCAGGAAAGAAATAACCAGGTCTATTTACAGGAAAGTTTGGAAGAAATTTAATTCCTGGTGTTCTATTAAAAATTTCCAGACCAAAGATGTAGTCTCGGTGCTAGAATTTCTTCATGAGGGAATGGAGAAGGGTCTCTCATCCAGTACATTAAAAACGCAAGTAGCGGCTCTTTCTGTTTATTTTGAAAAGACTCTATCCAGAGAACCTTTGATTTCCAGGTTTTTCAGGGCACTCTCAAGAAACAGACCAGTCACCCTTAAAAAATTTCCAAGTTGGGACTTATCAGTTGTCTTGCAGGGCTTAACGGGAGCACCGTTCGAGCCATTAGAGGATTTAATTTTCAAAACTGTTATTTTGGTGGCAATAACCTCAGCAAGACGAGTTGGTGAGCTCCAAGCTCTGGCCATTACCGAACCCTTCTTAAGAATTTTTCCAGATCGTGTAATTCTTCAGACGGATCCTGCATTTTCTTCCAAAAGTGGCATCAAATTTTCACCGTTCGCAGGAAATTATTTTACCCACTTTTTCTTAGGAATCCTTCCAACGCTGGCGAAGAAGCATTTCATACCTTAGACGTGAGAAGGTGCCTCGTACAATATCTTTTAGTCACCAAAGATTTCAGGAAAACAAATGCCCTGTTTATACTTTTCTCAGGCCCTCGTAAGGGGAAAAAGCGTCCAAAAGTACGCTCGGAAGGTGGCTTAAACTCTCAATTATGGAAGCTTACAAAGCCAAAGGAATTACGTCTCCCTCAGGCATTCTGGCACACTCAACAAGATCAACTGCTGTATCCTGGGCTGAAAGAGCAGGTGCGACACCCAGCAGATTTGCAAGGCCGCCACCTGGTCCAACTATTCAACTTTCTTAAGACACTACAGGTTGGACCTATTGTCTGCTGCCGATCAGGCCTTTGGCAGAAAGGTGTTGCAGGCAGTAGTCCCACCCTAGGGTAAGTTACTTGTTTATCCTCTCCAAGGTTGTCCTGAAAGGCGAGTTGAGAAAGACTTAGTTAGACTTACCGGTGACGGTATTTCTAAGAGCCTTTCAGGACAACCGCTATTTCCCACCCTAAATGTATGTTAAAGTAATAGTTATAAATCTATCATGGTGTTGTGGTTTTCTGTGCTTTGTCTTCCAGAGAGTCGGACCACCATAACTGAGGCCATGGTGGAAGAGGAGGGGTTTTAAAGGATCTACATGTGTTTCCTAATGAAGAGGCGGAGCTGCGCTCTCTCCAAGGTTGTCCTGAAAGGCTCTTAGAAATACTGTCACCGGTAAGTCTAACTAAGTCTTTTTTTTCTTCCTCCCAACCTCCAGCTTCTTTGAATGCCGGGTGGCCCTGTTAGGGGATGTTCAGGATCTGCTGGTCAGGGGAGTGATTGTACCGGTTCCTTCAAGGGAATGGTTTCAGGGGTTTTACTCCCATCTGTTTGTAGTCCCCAAAAAGGAAGGGGTCCGTCCAATCCTGGACCTCCTAGGCCCTCAACTCTTTTGTCAAAGTGCAAAGATTCAGGATGGAATTGTTCCGCTCTGTAGTGTTCCCCCTCTCCATCAGGGGGCTTTTCTGGCGTTCTTGGATATTTAGGACGCGTACCTGCATATCCCCATAAGCCCAAAACACCAGAGGTGTCTGCGGTTGGAGAGGACCATTTTCAGTTTGTGGCCTCTCCTTCGGCCTGATTTCGGCACCACAAGTTTTCACAAAGGTGCTAATGCCGATTCTGGTCCTGCTAAGGCAGCGCGGGATACCTGGACGACCTTCTGAGAGCTTCTTTTAGCTTGGGAATTAGACGATGTGTCCATCACCTGCCAGCCCCTTCAAAAATTCGGGGGGGCTACTGAATGTCTAGAAGTCAATGTTGGTACCGTCTCAGCGACTGGAATACCTGGGGTTGGTCCTGGATTCCTCCAGAAGCGAGAGTTTTTTCTCCCGACTGAAAAACTCCAGGACACTGCAATCTGCGGTGCAGCGGTTAGCGACCCAGAAGTGGTCGTCTCTTCGCTTTTGCATGAGTTCTGGGTCTGATGGTAGCCTCTTTCGACTCGGTACCGTATGCCCAATTTAACATCCGAGTGTTGCAGAAAGCAAGTCTGTCACGTTGGGACAAAGCTCCCTTCATCTCTGGATTACCAGATTCGGGTGAGTCGCCTGGTCAGGTCCTCCCTAGTGTGGTGGCTGACACCTCCGGTACTTTGGACCGGGAAATCATTTCTGCCGTGCCATTGGACAGTGGTCACGACAGATGCCAGCCTCTCCGGCTGGGGGGGGGGGGATATCTGGGGTGTCCAATCGGCCCAGGGGCGCTGAACTTGGGTTCCGTCTGCTAATCAATGTCCTGGAGCTCCAGGCTATCTGGCTGTCTCTCCAAGTGGTCTCTGGGTCTGCAACGGCCCCGCAGTGGCGGAGGTTGCGCACATCCTCCGGTGGGCCAAAAGGTGCGTTCCGGCTGTCGGCTGTGTACATTCCGGGGTGCAGAAATGGCAAGCCGTATACCTAAGTCGCCAAACGATAGACCAAGGAGAATGGCCGTTGCCTGGAAGTTTGTGCCAAAAATGGGGCACTCCAGACGTGGCCCTTCTGGCGTCCAGTCCCAATCGGAAGGTGTCATGTTTCGTGGCCAGGTCAAGAAACCTTTGGGCGGAGGCGTTGGTGGCACCGTGGGGTCACTATCGCCTAATCTATGCCTTCCCTCTGAAGCTTCTCACTCGCCTGTTGCGCAGAGTGGAAGTGGAGGGGATACCAACAATCCTGGTTGCTCCGGTTTGGCTGTGCCGTCCCTGGTACGCAGACCTGGTGCGTCTAGTGGCAGACGTCCCTTGGCGTCTACCCCTGAGAGTAGATCTTCTGTTGCAGGGTACAATTTTTTTTCCCACTCTTCTTTACAGTCGCTGGCTTTAACGGTGTCCTCTCGGTGCTTCAAAAGGCTCCGTTTTGAGGACATTCGGGAAATACCTCTGTTGACCCTGTCCCAGAAGGTGGTCTTCCTAGTAGCCATTCCTTGCAAGGCTCCTTACTTGGTCATCCACAAAGATAAGGTGGTGCTGCGGCCGCAGCCATCGTTCCTTCTGAAGGTTGTTTCAGCTTTTCACATTGAGGACCATCCTTTTGTCCTCAGCCGAAGAACTCAAAGGAGGCCACGTTATATTCCTTATACGTTGTGCGAGCCCTATGGGCATACTTGTCTGCTACGGCTCCATTCCAGAGATCGGACTCACTGTTCGGGTCAGTGACTGGTCCTAAGAAAGGTCTGCTGGTCTCGTCTGCCTTCATTTCCAGGTGGCTCAGACAGTTTGTGCTCCAGGCCTATGCCCTAAAGAGGCGGGCGCCTCCCTTTCCGGTTACGGCGCATTCGACCAGGGCGATTGGTGGCTCTTGGACTTTCCGCCATCAAGCATCTGTTTTTTTACAGGGGTGTAAGGCAGCGACCTGGTCGTCAATCCACACCTTTTCAAAGTTTTACAGGGTGATGTAAGTGCATTTGCGGGTGCCTCCTTTGGTCGCAAGGTTTTGCAGGCGGCTGTTTAAGGTTGGAGTTTGTTTGGGGTGAAGCTTGGTTTGCTGTGTTTTTTTCCCACCCCTCGAATTTTTGACACTGCTTGGGGGTGTCCCTAAGGTCCAATTGCTGCTGTCCGTCCATGACCGGAAGAGAAAATAGTATTTTCTCCCTCGTCTTCCAGGACGGCACCCTGAGAGTAGACTGGTCCACCTGACAGGAAACACAATCAAAAATGAGGTTTAAAAGGCCCCACCCCTCCCGTGTGCCTCAGTTCTTGATTGTTTCCCCTACAGCGAAACGTTTGTTATTTTTTCTTGTGACCTGGGGCTGGTGGTCCCCCCCCGGAGTCTGGATCGCTGGTACTGGGTGCCGTAGGGTCCGGTGAGGTTTCTGCCTGCCCGGGGGGGTCCCCCCTTCTTCTGGTCCAGGGGGACAAAACTATAAGACATCAGCAAGACACCCCCCCCCCCCCAGACGCCCGAGCCTCCTAGGTTAGCAGGGCTTCCCTAGTACTCCGAAGAGGCCAGTTTCCTCTCTCCCCCTGCCTGGTTCCCTACCTTGGAGGTTGGGCTGAGGCTTCCCCTATCCTGCTGGCTCCTTCCGGGGGTTGCTGGACCGCATGACAGGAAGTGTTTGGTGCCCGATGATGACGCGCACGGTGTCGTGATGTCATCCCGCTCGGCAAGATGGTGGCCCCCACCGGAACGGATGCTGTATTCGGCGGTGGGGCGCAGAGCAGCATAAAGCAGCCAGGGAGAGAGAAGGGCCTAACGGCCTCTCAGCTGTGCCCCAGGATTCTTCAAGTGCACTGCGATGGAGGAGGACTGTCCATTTCCAGGCATGGCTGCGGAAGAGACTGCCAGGGGTGAGTCCTTCCTGTTTCTAGGGGGGTTACTGGACCGGGTCCTCCCCCTCACTCTCCTGGAGATTAGAGTGCTAATGGGCATATGTCTTTTTTTCCTTGTATGTGCATATTTTAGGTGAGGACCCTACTGCCCAGGGGGAGACCAGCAGAGCTGCTAAGCCCCCTAAGCGAGTTAGGAAGTGTGGCAATTGCAGTGATAAATTACCAGCTGAGCATAGCAAGCCATTCTGCTCTAAATGTATTTGTAAATTAACTGGGCAGGAGACTTCACAGATTATGAAGGAATTTCTCTCAGTTCAAACAGAAATGCTTTCTACTCGCAAGGATTTTCAGTCCACCTTGAGAAATAGAAATTTTGATCCTCCTACGCCGGGTTCTTCATCCCAGGAAAACACCTCTTCTTCGCAGCTGTAAGAATCCCGCCAACTAACCAGGAAAGCTTACCCTTCAGAGTGAGAGCTTGGCGGACAGCCAGGCGGAAGAGAAGGATGAGGATGCCAGATCGGGAAAGTACATTTTTCCCCCAATGACATGGAGGGTCTCCTGGCGGCTGTTCACGCCACTGAGCATATTCAACAGCCAGCAGAACAGGTCTCAGCCCAAGATAGGATGTATATGGTTTTAATCAAGCCCCAATCCAAGACTATCCCCGTCCACCAGTCCCTCAAGGATATTATCCTTGGAGTGGGCGGAGCCTGAAAAGAAACTTCCTAGATTTAAAACCTGGAAACGCTGCTGTCCCTTCAAGGATGAAGTGGAGGACACCTTTTTTAAGGTTCCTAGGCTTGATGCCCCCTGGGCCCAAGTCTCTAGGCAGTCCGACCTCTCCTTCGAGGATGCAGGCAGTTTGAGGGACGCCATGGATAGATGTACTGATACTTCCCTCCGAAGAGCCTGGGAAGCCAACGCAGTCGCCTTAGGTCCTGCGTTGGCCTCGGCCTGCATCGCAAGGAACACCGACGCTTGGACTTCTAGGCTCTTAGATCATCTCCCCAGTTCTTCCAAGACCAAGGAGATTCGAGATTCCCTCCAGCTTATTAGCAGTGCAGTGGCCTATTTGGCAGATGTGGCGTTTGAGACAGTCCGCGCCACAGCCACGATCGGGGCCCTTATTAATTCTTCTAGGAGAGCTGTCTGGCTAAAGACCTGGAGGGGTGATCTCGCCTCTAAGAACCGCTTATGCGCTCTTCCCTTTGAAGGCTCTCTCCTGTTTGGGGCCGCCTTAGATCAGGCCTTACCAGGTCTTCGGAAAATGGGAATACGTTTCCTTCCAAACCCAGACAGAATAGGAAACGGATTTTTCGTCCCAACCAGAGGAAAAATCTTCCCTCGGACAAGAGGTCTGCTGCCAACAGGCGTTCGGGCTTTGGGAAAGATAGACCCAAGGGGGGATCCTTTTTTTTCCAGCCCAAAGCCCAGTGGTAAGGACCCCAAGTGACAGGAGGGTAGGGGGCAGGCTTTCCAGGTTCCTTCCCGCCTGGGAGGGCATAACCCAGAGTCCCCATGTCCTCCAGATACTCGGGGAGGGCTACCGATTAGAATTCCGCCAGCTTCCTCCCCCGATCTTTCTCCTTACATACTTTTCCAGGGACCCCTTCAAGGCCGCAGGCCTCTCCCAGAACATTGCCAATCTGGCGCAACAAGGGGTCATGGTTCGCCAGATCAACAGGGTCAGGGAGTTTACTCCCACATTTTCCCAAGGCGTCTTCCAGGACAGCCCTTGAGAGATGGAGCTCCTCCCTGGACAGGAAACACATCACCTCCAGCTCTTTAAAAGGTGGTCCCTCAGGCATCTGGTCAGTTTTTATGTGTTTCCTCAGTCGGAGGAGACGTCATCTGAGAACCGTCTTTTTCAGAGGGATGGATCCGGGAGGGAGTTCATCTCCAAGCGCTGAGGGAAGACAGCTGGGCTGTGCTTACCCGAACAATCACTCCTCTTCGGGCCGCGGGTTCCCTCCGACTGGGTCTGGAGTTCCCGGTTTCCTCCTCCTCCCCCCCCCCCCCCGGTGCCTGGCGAGGGAGTGGGCGGTGATGACCTGACCTGTGGGCGGTGATGACCTGAATTAGGTGGCTGGGGTTAGCAGCGAGGGAATGCGCTCCTCGCGGTGGACGCCGTGACCCGGAAGTCGCTGGGCGTAACTTCCAGGCCAGAATGCGCGTCATCACTGAGCGCCGGAAGCTGTGGTTCCGGTTTCTGGCTCGGGAAGTTTGGAAGGCCGAGCCGGTGTTTTTTAAAAGGCAGCAAGCGTGGGCTGAACGCTGCCTGCATACAGATTCAAGATGGACGCTGTACACGCGCCAGGGGAGTCTAGCGCCGGCTCTTCACAGGTAGGCTGGCTGTGCCAGAGCCCTTTTTTCCTGTGCATTTCACCTGTCTAAGAAGGGGAGCTAGATAGGAATGTTTACCTATGTTTAGCTCAGTGGGCACCTTAGGATGGCATGCTAGAGAGATACCTTTTCTTAAAAAGAGGACCTCTCTCTCTCTTTTTGTTTCCTACCAGAAAGATCCAAACGACCACAGTGTTAAAGTCCCTTCTAGCAAAAAGAAGTGCCCCACATGTAATGCAAGACTAGCATCAGGTTATACCAAAAACCTGATGACAGACCTGGTGCTTAGGGAATGGGAGGAACCTAAAAAGAGGCCTTTCTTTTCTAGTGGTTTAAAAAGATTTCCTTTTGAGGAAGACCCTAAGGCGGTCTGGAACCAGTCCCCTAAACTGGATGCCCCCCTGTCAAAAGTCTCAAAGCACTCAGACTTAGTGTTTGAGGACATGGGACATTTAGCAGATCCCATGGACAAAAGGGGAGATGTTATCCTCGAGATCCTGGGACGCAGCCATGGCTAATCTTAAGCCAGCCCTGGCAACAACGTGTGTAGTGCGTAATTTAGACTTTAGGCTCAAACAGCTACAGGAACACCTGACACTCCTAGAGAATATTTATTAAAATCTCTTCCAATGCTGTTTAAGGCAGTTGGTTTTATCGCAGATGCTTCGGCAGAATTGGTAAAGCTTTCAGCCAGGTCAGCTTCACTGTCAGTAGCAGCGAGGAGAACTCTTCGGCTCAAGACTTGGCCAGGAGACACCTCATCTAAATTACGTCTTTGTAGCGTTCCTTTCTCAGGTAACCCTTTGTTTGGCACTCCGCTAGATAAAGCATTAGAACGCACGGCGGATAAAAAGAGGACTTTCCCTGAAAAGAAAAAGCCTTTTAACAGGAAGTTTTTTTGTTCCTTTAAGGGGCAAAAGAAAACACAAGAGAAAGGAAAGCCAAATAGACCCTGGGCGGCGCAAGGAGGGAAACAAAAAGCAAAAGTGCTCTTTAACCCTCCTGACAAAAATCCCAAATCTCAATGAGGCCAGGATCCAGGTGGGGGGGAAGACTGGGGGATTTCCTTCCACAATGGATAAAGTTGACCTCCAACAACTTTGTCAGGGGAGTCATAGGAAAGGGCTATGCCCTGGAGTTCAGTCAGTTGCCACCAACTAGATTCTTGGTTACACAGCTGGCAAAGGACCCGGTAAAAGCACAGGCATTACAACATCTCATAGGAGAATGATGCTCTGTTGGACCTGGTAATCTCAAACCATGCAGAGCTCATTACTAATGTTCAGATAAAGGAACACCTGGGTAGCAGTGATCATAACATGATTTCGTTTAATGTAAACTATAAGCAAGAAATACATACAGGAAAGATAAAAACACTTAATTTCAAGAGAGCAAATTTTCAAAGCATGAGGACTGCTCTCCAGGGCTTGGACTGGGAGGGAATATTGGCACCGATGAACACAGAACAGAAATGGGAATTCTTCAAAAAGACTCTTTGGAACCTCACTGCAAAGTATATTCCCATGGGCAATAAGTTTAAAAGGCTACAGATAAAACCTATGTGGCTCACGGTTAAAGTTAAAAAAGCTATAAACAATAAGAAAATAGCTTTTAAAAAATATAAAAATGAAGGAACACTAGTGTCGTTTAAATGTTACAAAGAATATAATAGAATATGTAAAAAGGAAATCAAGGATGCAAAAATTCAAAATGAACGACAGATTGCAAAAGATAGTAGGACAAACCCCAAAAAATTCTTTAAATATATTAATAGTAAAAAGGTCAAGTCTGAGCATGTAGGCCCTTTACAAAATAATCTAGAGTGGGTGACTGAGGACATAGAGAAGGCAAATTTATTAAATGCTTTCTTCAGCTCTGTGTATACAATGGAGAATGGGGGAGCTTATGTCGATATAGGGGGTGGGAGTGACACAGCCCCAAATCCACAATGGCTCAAAAGTGATATGGTCCAGAAATATTTAGACAGAATAAAGGTGGATAAAGCACCTGGACCAGATGGCATCCACCCACGGATCCTAAAAGAATTGAGCTCTGAAATTTCAAAGCCACTGTATCTAATATTTAGGGACTCATTAATGACAGGAATAGTACCACTGGATTGGCATAAAGCCAATGTGGTGCCCATATTTAAAAAGGGAACAAAGTCTTTACCTAGTAACTATAGACCTGTTAGTTTAACTTCTATAGTTGGGAAGATACTGGAACGTTTAATAAAAGACCACATGGATGAGTTCTTGCTGGAAACAAACTATTTAAGCAGCAGACAGCATGGATTCATGAAGGACAGAAGTTGTCAGACAAACCTGATTTCCTTTTATGAAGAGGTAAGTAAAACCCTGGACAGAGGCGTGGCAGTGGACGTGGTATACTTGGATTTTGCAAAAGCGTTCGATACAGTTCCCCACACACGGCTCATGTGTAAGGTAAGGTCTACAGGATTAGATATATCAGTTTGTAAATGGATAGAAAACTGGCTGAAAGACAGAATTCAGAGAGTTGTGGTTAATGATTCTTACTCTGAATGGTCCAAGGTTATCAGCGGTGTACCCCAAGGTTCAGTGTTGGGTCCCTTACTTTTCAATATATTTATAAATGATATTGGGTCTGAGATCAAAAGTAACATTTCTGTTTTTGCAGATGACACCAAGCTATGCAGTGGAATAACTTCCTGGCAGGATGTCTCCAATTTACAAGCCGACCTCAATGCTCTGTCTAATTGGGCGACTAAGTGGCAGATGAGGTTTAATGTTGATAAATGTAAAGTTATGCACTTGGGGGCTAAGAATATTCATGCATCATACATGCTAGGGGGAGTACAACTGGGGGGATCTGTAGTGGAGAAGGATCTGGGTGTTTTAGTTGATCATAAGCTCAATAATGGCATGCAATGCCAAGCTGCGGTTTCCAAAGCGAGCAAAGTCCTTTCTTGTATTAAGAGAGGTATGGACTCCAGAGATAGAGATATCATTTTGCCCCTGTACAAATCATTAGTAAGACCTCATCTGGAATATGCAGTCCAGTTTTGGGCACCAGTTCTCAAAAAGGATATCGGAGAACTGGAGAAAGTGCAGAGAAGGGCAACCAAACTGATAAGAGGCATGGAGGAGCTCAGCTATGAGGAAAGATTAGAGGAACTGAATTTATTCACTCTTGAGAAGAGGAGAATAAGGGGGGATATGATCAACATGTACAAATACATAAGAGGTCCATATAGTGAACTTGGTGTTGAGTTATTCACTTTAAGGTCAACACTGAGGACAAGGGGGCACTCTTTACGTCTGGAGGAAAAGAGATTTCACCTCCAAATACGGAAAGGTTTCTTCACAGTAAGAGCTGTGAAAATGTGGAACAGACTCCCTCCAGAGGTGGTTCTGGCCAGCTCAGTAGATTGCTTTAAGAGAGGCCTGGATTCTTTCCTAAATGCACATAATATAACTGAGTACTAAGTTTTGTAGGTAAAGTTGATCCGGGGTAAATCCGATTGCCTTTCGGGGGATCAGGAAGGAATTTTTTCCCCTCCGGTAGCAAATGGGATCATCGCTCTGCTGGGGTTTTTTGCCTTCCTCTGGATCAACTGTGGGTATGGAGTTGGGTGTATGGGAGGATGTACTGTGTTTTACTTTGTTTTATTTTATTTTTTTTTTATGGTTGAACTGGATGGACTTGTGTCTTTTTTCAACCTGACTACCTATGTAACTATGTAACTATGTAATTTGTAGATCAAAAAGTCCTAATACCAGTTCCCAAACAGGAAGAAGGCGGGGTTTTTACTCGCACGTCTTTCTGGTACGAAAGCCATCAGGGAAGTATCGCCTGATTTTCAACCTAAAACCGTTGAATACAGTCATTCGGTACAAAAAATTCCGGATGGAATCTATTTATTCTGTCAAGAATTTGCTTCAAAAAGACTGCTTCATGGCAAAGATAGATCTGAAGGATGCCTACCTCCACATTCAGAGTAAGCTCCCAAAGGTTCCTTCGCATAGCTGTTCGGATATGGGGAAAAGATTTTCCACTATCAGAGCCAAGCCCTCCCCTTTGGCCTCTCCTCGTCCCCGAGGATCTTTACCAAAATCCTTGCGGAGACGTTGGCCCCTCTAAGACTCCAAGGAATAACAGTTGTCCCATACTTGGACGACCTGTTGTTCCTGGCACCGACAAAACAAAAGCTACTCGAGGACCTAGTGGTCATCCAGCAGTGGTTGACTCAGTTAGGCTGGATAGTCAACAGGGAAAAGTCAATCCTCATTCCCACACAAGAAATCCTGTTCTTGGGCTACATAGTAAGTTCGACAGAACAAAGGACCTTTCTCCCACAAGAAAAAATCGATCATCTAAGTCAGCAAGTAGCTCAGTTGCAGACAAATCTCCCTGTCACAGTAAGGGAGATAATGTCAGTCCTAGGCCTCATGACAGCCTCCATCCCAGCAGTCAGATGGGCCAGGTTTCACCAAAGGCCACTTCAGTCTTTCCTCCTTCAAAATCTGTCAGGAAAAGACTTGGAGGAGAAGGTATACCTGCCAGAAAAAACAAAGCAGGCTCTCTGGTGGTGGAGAAACCAAAACCACCTGAACAAAGGTCTGCTGTGAAACCCACCTGTGACATGCATTTTGACTACGGACGCCAGCAACCAAGGTTGGGGAGCCCACCTAGAAGGTCAATGGGCACAAGGCACTTGGAGTCGTCTAGAGAAGAAACGCTCTTCAAATTACAGGGAGTTAAAAGCCGTAGCCAAAGGGATCGCAGCTTTCCAGGATCAGCTCAAGCATCAACATCTACAGATCAGGCCGGACAATACAACTGCTGTAGCGTATTTAAACAAACAAGGGGGGACCAGGAATCCCACCCTGATGGGCATAGCAAAAGAAGTGTTTGTATGGGCAGAAGAGAATCTCAAGAAGAATGGTCTCTGGATCCGACCGTCTTTGCCAAGATAGTGTCCAAATGGGGTCTTCCGGAGATCGACTTGTTCGCCAACAGGAGAAATGCCAAGCTTCCAGAATTTTTCTCACTGAACCCCAGGGATCAACCGGTGGCAGTCGATGCCTTTCAAAACGCATGGTCATTTTCCCTGACATATGCTTTCCCACCTCTGCATCTCTTACTGAGAGTCCTTTCCAAATTCAGGATGGAGAAGACTTCCCTTATCCTGATAGCCCCCTTTTGGCCAAAAAGAGCGTGGTTTTCGCTTCTACTAGCGTTAGCAGATCGTTCACCGTGGATGTTGCTGTGCAGTCAAGATCTGTTGACTCAAGGTCCAGTGTGGCACCCCAATCCAGCCTTTCTGAATCTAGCGGCCTGGTATCTGAAATAGACATCCTGAAGTCTAAGGGTCTATCAGATAGAGTAATCAAAACTCTGTTACAGAGTCGCAAACCAGTTACCAGAGCGATTTATCTGAAACACTGGAAAAAATGTAATCTCTGGCTAAAAGAGAATGGAAAGAGGGAACATGATTCCCCAACGATTTTGGAATTCTTACAGGAGGGCATCGACAAGAAGTTGGCCTTAAGCACGATTAAGGTTCAAATTGCTGCCCTTTCAGTTTATGTTCAGCGCTCCCTACAAGAGGACCCGCTTATCAGTAGATTTTGCAAAGCAATTGCCAAACAACGCCCGGCCCCATGCCGTAAGGTCCCGACGTGGGACCTATCTCTTATGTTGAAAGCAATCATTAAAGAGCCCTTTGAGCCGATATCAAGGGCATCCTTAAAGCTGGTTACTTTGAAGACAGTTTTTTTTGGTCGCTATGACTTCTGCCCGCAGAATCAGCGAACTTCAGGCTCTCTCAATTAGAGATCCTTATATGCACATTTTGGAGGATAAAGTTATTCTAAAGACAGATCAATCCTTTGTGCCAAAAGTCGCCTCTGCTTTCCACAAGAGTCGGGACATTATACTTCCTTCCTTTTGCAATAAACCAAGAAATAGCAAAGAACAATTACACTGGCTGGATGTCAGAAGATGCCTTTTAGTCTATCTGGAAGCAACTAAAAGCTTTAGAGAATCAGATGCACTGTTTGTTCTATTTTCCGGGAATCGAAAGGGAAAACAGGCTTCAAAAGGGACACTAGCCAGGTGGATTAAATTGGCCATCTTGGAAGGGTATAAAGCTCTACACTTGGATCCTCCGCAGGGTTTGAAGGCACACTCTACAAGAGCGTTAGCCAAGTCCTGGGCAGAAAGAGTCGGCGCTACCCCCGGGGCAGATATGTAAGGCCGCTACGTGGTCAAGCATGTCCACGTTCATTCGACATTACCGACTGGACGTCCTAAGTAGTGAAGATCAGGCCTTTGGGAGGAAAGTCCTGCAAGCAGTAATCCCACCCTAATCTGGTGAGTGCTTGCTCATCCTCTCAAGGGCTGTCCTGGAAGACGCCTTGGGAAAATCAGTTAGTCTTACCGGAAACTCTGTTTCCAGGAGTCTTCCAGGACGGCACGTTCCCACCCTATGCTTTGAGGTAGGTATATATGTGTGTATGTATATATGCATGGATAATTTGTATGTATGTCATTAACTGTATTTCAGCTCCGTCCTTCGGTTCTTGGATTAAAACTGACCAGATGCCTGAGGGACCGCCTTTTAAAGAGCTGGAGGTGATGTGTTTCCTGTCCAGGGAGGAGCTCCATCTCTCAAGGGCTGTCCTGGAAGACTCCTAAGACTAACTCTGATTTTTGTTGTTCCCAAACCAGATGCCAGGTTCAGATTGATCATCAACCTAAGACCCCTGAACGCCCATCTCCTCTACAAAAGATTTCGGATGAAGAGCATTTACAGCCTCCGGGGCCTCTTGCTAGAAGGCGTCTTTATGGTGACGATAGATCTAAGGGACGCCTACCTTCACGTCCCAATTTTTTCGGATCACCAGAGGTTTTTAAGATTCGCCCTTCTCCGCCCAGGGAGTTCAGCACTGGCAGTTTGCTGCCCTTCCCTTCGGACTGGCCTCCGAGGGTATTTACGAAGGTCCTGGCGGAGGTAATGGCCTATCTGCATCTAAAGGGGATCTCCCTCGTTCCCTATTTGGACGACCTGTTGCTCTTCAACCCAAATCAGGACCAGCTCCTCTCGGACCTGGTGGTTGTCATGACAACTCTGGAATCCCTTGGCTGGATAATCAACAAACAGAAATCCTCCCTCCTTCCAGAACAGAGGAAGGTGTATCTGGGGTTTCTCATAGACTCCCGAGAAAAGAAGCTTGTTCTTCTCCAGGACAAGTTCCAGAGGCTTGTGACAGCGGTCAGGTCCCTAGTGGAGGTGGTAAATCCCTCCTTCAGAGACATTATGAAGTTGTTGGGTCGAATGACTTTATGCATCCCAGCAGTCACTTGGGCCCAACTTCACTCAAGACCCCTACAGAGCTTTCTCCTCTCCTCTTGGGATGGAAGGGAGGACACTCTGGATACCCGGGTCAGCATCCCGGTCTCAGTAAAGGACACCTTAGATTGGTGGCTTCGCCCCCAGAATTTGCTGAAGGGCCGCCTTTGGAATCAGACCAACCGGCATGGAGACACCAGGTCTCGCTCTCCCCTAGCCCTCTCCCTGGAGATTTTGGACTGGGTGGAGCAGAGGGTACCTTCTATTCTGGCCGTCCACATAAGAGGGGCTGTCAATCTGGAGGCCGACTTTCTGAGCCGCCAGCCCATCCTTTAGGGGGAATGGGAATTGTGCCCAGAGACCTTCAGCTGGGTATGCCGGCAGTTCAGGGATCCAGAAATAGACCTTTTTGCTTGCAGGGAAAACAAGAAGGTAAGCAGGTTCTTTTCCCTCACCCGGGATCAGGGTTCACAGGGGGTGGATGCGCTGGCCCAGTCTTGGAAATTCCGGAAGGCCTACGCTTTCCCTCCCTTGAATCTGATTCCGGGGGTCCTACAAAAGTTGAGCACCTCAGATACCAGCCTAATTTTAATCGTTACCTGGTGGCCCAGGAAAAATTGGTTTCCCATCCTAAAGCACTGGTCTCTAGCTCCCCCTCTTTCCCTTCCTCTCTGGGCAGATCTCCTGCGGCAGGGGCCGATCTCTCATCCAGACCCAAAGTTCTTCAGCCTGATGGCTTGGTTCTTGAGAGGTGGAACCTGCAGCAGACGGACTGCTCTGACAGAGTCATAGACACCTTGCTGGCTAGCCGCAAGAAGGTCACCAGACACATCTACGCGAGAGTCTGTTTTTTTTTTAGCGTTGGTGCGCCACCAAACAGATCTCTTGTCCCAAAACCCCCGCCATCCGGGAGTTCCTACAGGATGGGGTGGACCTAGGCTTAGCCACTAGGACCTTAAGAGTCCAAGTGGCAGCCTTGTCCTATTTTTTGGACAAGAGTCTTTCAGGGAAACCTCTTATCAAGAGGTTTCTAACAGCTAGGGACAGACATTCTCCTATACAAATTTCCAGGGTTCCCCCCTGGGACCTCTCCCTAGTCTTGGATCAACTGACTAAAGCTCCATTCAAGCCTATAGACAGCATTTCTATTAAGTTTCTTACATTAAAGTTTGCTTTTCTATTAGCTATTACGTCTGCCAAAAGAGTTGTCGACATACATGCACTTTCTATTAAGGAACCCTTTCTTCGAGTGTTTGAAGACAAGGTGGTACTGAGTCAGGATCCCCTGTATCTACCCAAAGTGGCAACTAAGTTCCATAGATCTCAGGAGGTGATACTCCCTTAATTTTGCGCAAACCCCAACAATGAGAAGGAAGCCACTTTTCATTGCTTGGATGTAAGACGCAGCCTTTTAATTTATTTAGAGAGTGTAAGTGAGTTCAGAAATTCCCCTCATCTTTTAGTTAATTTCTCAGGTCTTCGTGACTGCGACATTACGGCTGACACTTTGGACAATTTTGGGACAGTTGTTTTTTTCACAGCAAAAAATGCATTTAAATTGCAAATTACATTTTCAAAATAAACAATGCGGTTTGGGGGTTAACCACAAGGGGGGCGCTGAAGGGGGTTATGTGTTCCCTAATGTGTGTTTACAACTGTAGGGGGGGTGGCTGTAGGTGTGATGTCATCGATTGTGTCTCCCTTTAAAAGGGATCACGCGATCGATGAGGCCGTCACAGTGAAGAACGGGGAAGCTGTGTTTACACCTGGCTCTCCCCATTCTTCAGCTCCGGGGAATGATCGCCGCACGCCAGCGGCGATCAGATCCACGAATTCCGCAGGTTCGGTCCGGGTCGTGGGCACGTGCCCGCCACTGGGTTCTAGTACAGGACGTGCCCAGCCGTGCCATTCTGCTGATGTATATGTGCAGGAGGCAGTCCTTAAGTGGTTAATCACTTTTTTTTTTTGAGCTGTATTTAATAGTGCAATTTGTAATGTCCAAGTGAGAGAACACTGTCGGACCATAATAAACAATCACTGAGTTGGAAAAGATCATCTCTTGTTAAAATGACAGCCTTTAGTCTGTTGGGATATGTGTCTAACTGTTCACATCCAAACTTTGCAATTGGGGCTACAACTTACAATTTTATAATTGATTATTTGGCTGATTTATTTCAATTGGATAATCTAACAAGTGTGTGTGTGTGTGTGTGTGTGTGTATGTATGTATGTATGTGTGCATATACTGTAGTTTTTAGGCAGAAAGTCGCACTATTTTTTTTACACGATTTTGTACAGGTCAAAAGGACACCTATGTACAAGAATAAAAAACGCCTGTAACCTGCCAAACAAAAAGCTCCTGTACTTTTTTGAGCAACAGGCATTTTGCTTTAGGTAACAAAATGCTCAGATGTGAACAGGGGCCTTTGAAATTAATGGGATTTTTTTTTAGAGCTATGGCTGAGCAGAAAAATGCCCAAAAAGCCCTGGGTGTGAACAGAGCCCAAGCTCAAAAAAGTCAAATATTGCAGCAAAAATTGTGGTAAAAACATGTGATGTTCTGTCTGAAAAAAAAATACGCTCAGATGTGAGTGCAGCCTTAACCATTTAGGTAAGCAGAAGTGTACATGGGTTAATTAAGCCCGGGTTCACACTGATGCGATGCAGGAACCAGTGCGATTCCAGCGCCGGTTGCCGCATCGTATCTCTTCTGTGGGCAATTCACACTGCCCTCTGCAAACCGCTGTGGGAGTCAATACATTGTTAACGACACCCCCAGTTTGGTTCACAGATCGCAGTGTGAACTGTTAACTCGCACAGGAATCAGATTGCATGTGATCTGATTCTAGTGCAGGAAAAACAAGTCCCTGAGATTTTTTGATTAATCCAACTATAACTGTATGGCTGAACTTGCATCTCACAGACATTGCATGCGATAGGCACCACAGGTGCGGGTGCAAATCGCATGTGACGTCTCTAATTGCACTGGTGTAAACCTGGGCTGAAGCAGAGAAGAAAAGCACAGTTCTCTCCTAGCAAGGACACAGAGGGTTAATGTACTAAAGAGTCTTTATTTCAGATAACTGAGATAGGAGAAACAAAGTGTGTGCCAACATGCCAGGGGCAATCGTGGTCCTAGCACTACTGATGGGTCCCCCGGAACGAAGGAGGCGGGCACGTGAGAGGATATATCGCACGCGCATGAACCTCTTTGGCATGGGGGATGAGGAGGTGTATCGCCTCTTCAGATTCAGCCCAGATGCAATACTTGAACTAACCACAACCCTGCAGGGTGACATCACCAGCAAGACACACCGCTCACAAGCAGTGCAGCCACTGGTGAAGGTCCTGGCAACACTCCATTTCCTTGCCAGTGGATCATTCCAGCGTACAAGTGGAGTGGTGGCTGGGATGTCACAATCCTCCGTGAGCAGATGTGTGCACCAGGTTGTCCCTGCAATCCTCAGACGCATGTCCAACCAGTTCATCAGACCCACCACTGAGGAGCTGCGGCTGAAGGCAATGACAGATTTCTACAGCATTGCCAGATTCCCACGCACTGTGGGGGCCATTGATTGCACACATGTGGCACTCCAGCCCCCCCAGGAGACAGAGCACATATACCGCAATCGGAAGCATTGGCACTCCATCAACGTACAGGTGATAGCCGATGCCCAACGCCCCATATGGCACGTCCGTGCCAAACACCCCGGGTCCAGCCATGACAGCTTCATATACAATCAGAGCCCCATCCCAGCAGAATTCGAACAGAACATGTATGGGGACAGCTGGCTGGTTGGTGAGTGACATGGGTGGCAGGCATGACTATCCCCTCCCGTGATGCACATCAAAAGTGGTACATGCATGACTAACATCCTCCTGTCTTTTACCTTACAGGTGACTCTGCATATGCACTGGGACCCCATCTCATGACTCCTTTCCGGAACCCCCAAACCAGAGGAGAGAGAAAATACAATGAAGCACACATCAAAACCCGTGCAGTGGTGGAGCAAACATTCGGGCTCCTGAAGTCCCGTTTCCGCTGCCTGGATAAGTCTGGGGGGGACCCTATTGTATTCCCCTACCTTTGTGTGTCAGATCATCGGTGCATGTTGCATTCTGCACAACTTTGCTATGAGAAAAGGCCTGCAGATTGACATACGTGATGACCTGACCCCCGACCCACACAGTCCCCACCTGCCAGAGGACACCCAGTCTGCTGATGGAAGAGCAGTCAGGAGGGTCCTTGCCGTAGGCATCTTTGGACACTAAACCAAAACATTGATCACACAGACAATGCACGCATTCACACCACTGATGTCCCTAGATCACACACACCACATCCACATTGCATTGGATTAGCCCAAGTCCAGCATGTAGGACTTGGGAGCAGCAACGCCAGCGTCAAGGCCCCAATGATGTCACTGTCCATTCATACACCTTTCACACGTCATTCATACAGCCGTGGGGTTAACTTCACCACCACGGCCGAGGGTGACACCCCTTACTGTCAGGAGTGCCACCCTCTCACATTCACACACCATTCACACTGCAACGTGTGCAGTATCAATAAAATAAAAATCTCATAACCTGAGTATAAATCCAAATAAAATAAAAATCTCGTAACCTGAGTATAAATCCAAATAAAATAAAAATCTCATAACCTGAGTATAAATCCAAATAAGATAAAAAACTCATAACCTCAGTATAAATCCAAATAAAATAAAAAACAAATCATCGGGGATGCCGGGGGCTCCTTCTTGCCGAACCTCTCTGGCTCCTCAGCTGCCTGGATGGAGTGGGTGGGGGTGGGGGGGCATCTGGAGGTGGCTGATTCCCGGGTGGGCCACTCCTGGCAGGTGTGGCCTGCATGCCCTCCAAGGCCATGGCTATCCGGCCGAGGTAATTGTTTGTCTGGCCCTGCATCCTCAGCTGCCGGGTCACTTGGTAGTGTTGGGCCCGCCGACTCAGCCTCCCCTGGTCCCGGATGGCAGCACTGTTTCCATGGATGGCAGCAGTGTTGGCCTGGACGGCTGCAGTGAGGTGCCTAATATTCCCCTGCACCTCCCCCAAACTGGTCACCACTGCAGCGCAGTTGCAACTCACATCCTGCACTGCGTTGCTTATCTGGCCAACGGAGCACAGGCTGTCAGCCACTTTCTCCAAGTGCCCAACTATGTCCCCCATTTGTTGGGTCTGTCTGGCGTGATCCCTCGCCAACTGGCCCTGGACAAGATCCGACACCCCCCTGGTCTTCTGGGTCGCCTTCCTGGGGCCAGAAGATGGTTTTCCCCGGGGGGATGGAGTCGCCCTTGAGGGGCTTCCAAGGATGGGGGAGGGGATGACAGACGGCCCAGGAGAAGGGGAGGAGACCTCCAACACTAAGGAAAAGTCCTGCTCTGCCACAGCAGGATCCTCCACAACCACCTCGGCAGGTGTGGTGTGGCCACTCTCCTCCTCCACCACCTCTTCACCACCCAGGGGCTCGTGCACAGGATGGCGTGGGGGGGATGGGGTGGACTGGCCGCCGACAGATGATGGCCCAGCTCCGTCATCTGTGGATGACACAAAGCAAACACATGTTGGTGGTCCCACACACTTGGCACATGTACCCTCCCCCCCCCCCCCAAATGCAACACATCAAATAGGGGATAAAAAACACTTACCTGTCCTGGAGCCTTCCTCCACGGAGTCATAGCC
This sequence comes from Rana kukunoris, assembly GCA_029574335.1. Lineage (NCBI taxonomy): Eukaryota > Metazoa > Chordata > Amphibia > Anura > Ranidae > Rana > Rana kukunoris. Next base: position 33,149,440 of record CM056058.1, read on the forward strand.
AGGGACCCCCTCCACCTGCTCCCTCTCCAGGCAGCGAGAGACCACCTCCTCCTCCGCGGTCAGGGTGACCGGACATGGGGGACCACCACCTGTGCCCCTCTCATGCCTCCTGATGGTGGCCACCTTGCCACGGACCTTGCGCCGCAGATCATTTATTTTTTTTTGGATGTCAGCAGCAGTCCGGGTGGAGTACCCCAAAATATTGACCCGGCCAGCAATGGTGTCCAGGATGCCCTGCTTCCTCTCCCGGCTGGTCTTATGGCTTTTTTTGCCATGGAGGAAATTATTAAATGTCTCCATAGCGGAGATGATCACTGAGACCTCCTGGGCGTTAAAGTTGAGGTTCCTCCTCTCTCTGGGGGTAGCGGGAGCAGCCATCACAGCACAAAAGTATCTTCCCTGGGGTGGGGGGAAACGGAAATACTTTTGCGCCGGAATGGCGTTTCCGCCTGCGCTTTTAAGCGCCCAACGGAAGGCATTGCGCTGACGTTTCCCGTGAAGTGGTGCCGACGGAAGTTGTGAGCATGCGCACAAGGGGGCGAGTGGAGCCGCACTCACTGCGCATGCTCCGTGGATGATGCGCTGAACGTAAGCCTCTGCGCTGGGCTCCGCCCATCATTTACATGTGATCACACCCACTTCCACTTGCGTCGGGTTACGCCAGCGCATTATCGTTACTCTGGCGCAAGTTTACGCGCAACTGCTATGTGAATAACAGTACTTGCGCTGAAAGGGTCGTCAGAGTAATGTAAATGAGAAGCGTTACTCCAGAGCAAAGATGCTCTGATCTACCTGAATCTGGCCCTATGTATATGTAAAGAGTATCAGAAATTATCATAAGACAAATCTGATCCCAGCGCTCTATGGATATAGTGTAATATATGAAATATGTTCAGAGATTTTTGTATATATATATATATATATATATTTATTTATTTTGTACAGGACACCGGGGTTGGGTCCTGGACGGGTGCTATACGGCACCACTATTTGGACTATGGTCCATTTAAATAGAGGTTGAAGGTTCAGGGGGTCACCCAAAAGTGGGTGAAAAGTTCCAGGCAGGCGCTAATTCAGAGAGGACTGGCTCGCAGTCTTCTCTATCTTAATAAAGTAGTTTGGGGCCTGGAATTTTGGAGGCTCCAAAGTGTTATTTGGGTGGGACGGAGCCTCCACTCCTAAACCTTGGGAGCCAGCGCACAAGGTGTTAACTCTCACAGAGAACCACCCATTAAAGCAGGAGGTGGTGCTGAAGGTGGTGAGGGATTTTGGAGAGTGCACCTGTGAGGACAAGATGGGAAACTGCTAGCTGCACAGTGAGGACTTTTGGAGTGCAGGGGATGAAGACTTGTCTTGCAACAAACCGTATGTCATTTGCTTTCACTGTTTTTGTGCTGAAAATAGCAGAGTTTTGGTTGACGCTGGAGCCAAACAGACTTTTATGTTATAGATTTCTGGCATGCTGAAAAAGCCTTATTTTTGCTTTTCTGTAAATAAAAGCCTTTTTCTTCAAAACAACGGTTTAAGCACTGAATCCCTGCTGAGCTATAGCCCCCAAACTTTACAATTGGTGTCGAACTGACATTTAAAGGGACAGTGTGCTTATGGCATGTCTTGGGTGAAGTCAGCCCAGACATTGCAAGCAACAAGCAAAAGCATGGAGGAGGTTATCAAGGCTCTGGCACAAGCCACTGTGACCCAGCAGCAAGCGTCAGCAGACGCCAACCGTCGCCATGAGGAAGCGATGGCTCAGCAGCAGGCCCTGGCACAGGCTATAGCTGCGCAGCAGGAAAACACACGGCTGCTAGCCGCCCAGTTTACAGCCCAGCAGGAGTCTACTCAAGCACAGGTGACTGCCTTGCAGGAGGCAGTACAGCGGCTGGCTCAGGGACAAGAGCAATCGGCCGTTGCCATTAGCAACCCAGTGTCTGTGAGAGCCAGCCATTTCTTGCAAAAACTAACACCCATCGATGACGTGGAAGCCTTTCTCACCACCTTTGAAAGGATAGCCGAGAGAGAAGGGTGGCCCCGGGACCAATGGCCCGGCATTATCTCCCCTTTTCTCACCGGTGACCCGCAAAAGGCCTATTTTGACCTCCCAGCTGAGCACATCAGAGACTATGAACGTCTAAAAGCTGAGATCCTGGCCCGCCTGGGAGTGACCACAGCTGTCCGGGCTCAGAGGGTGCATCGCTGGCGGTACAAATCGGACCAACCACCCAGGTCTCGGATGCATGAACTAATCCAGTTAGTTAAAAAATGGCTGCAGCCAGAAAAATTGTCAGGCCCACAAATGGTGGAACGAGTGGTGATGGACTGGTACCTACAGTCCCTGCCAGATGACCTACAGCGCTGGGTAAGCCATGGAAACCCTACCAACGCTGACCAGCTGGTCGAACGGTACACCGTGGTGGAGGACCTGCTTGGGCCTGCCAAGCGTCGAGAACCCACGCCAAGGACACTCAGACCAACCACCACACAGAGGAGAGAAGCCTTGCCAAATGTTGGCGTCCGCAGGTCTACACCGTCTGTCATAGAACCACGGAGGTCGGTTCCTGTACCAAAGATGGGAGACATACAGTGTTGGCGATGTCGGTCCTGGGGGCATACCCGGGCACAATGCCCACTGCAGGAGGAGCCTTTGGAGTGCGGAACTGGTCGTAGAAGCTCCTTCTATGTGCAAAGTGTGTGTACCACTCATCTTGATCTTGCTACAGGACGGTTTGAGTGTGAAGTGTGGGTGAACCACCTTCCTGCCAGGGCCCTACTGGACTCCGGTAGCATGGTAACATTAGTACATGCCAGGGTACTTGGGAGGCTTGGACCAGTGACTAAAACTCTTCGGGTGGTATGTATTCATGGGGATACCAAGGAGTACCCCTTGGTCCCGGTGACTGTCTCTTATGGCCATGCCTCAGTTACACAGGAGGTTGGGGTGGTAAACATTTTAATTCATCACATCATAGTGGGGCGGGACTGTCCACTATTTCTGGAACTATGGAACGAGGTACAGATGGTACTACCAGGGGAACTGGGGACACTGGGCCTAGAAGGGTTTGAGGGGTCCGGACCTGAAATACACCCCTCTGATATGGAAATACCTGTCATTGATAATGAAGTCCCAGGGAATGCTAATGTGGAGGATAATGCCCCTGACCCAGGTCTTAAACCCGAGTTGATCTCTGAGGGGGGGGAAGTCTTCCCATTACAAGTTATGCTGGGGGAGGATGATGAGGAGCTCTCCCCAGTTGAGGAGGATGAAGGGGAAACATCCTCAAGGCCACTACATCCAGATCTAGATGTGTCCAGGGGTGCATTTGGTACCGCCCAATTACGGGACCCTACTTTGGTCAATGCTCGAGAGCAGTTTTCTGTTATTGATGGGGTCCCACAAATGCCAGACGCAGATCAGAGGTTCCCTCACTTTGCGTTGAAAGGGGACTTACTGTATCGAGTGGCTGAGAGCCGAGGGGAAACTATAGAGTAGTTGCTGGTTCCCCAACCGTATAGGCGGATGCTCCTCGATCTAGCCCACAACGATGCACTGGGAGGACACCTAGGGGCGGAGAAAACAGAGGCTTGGATACCCGACCGGTTTTACTGGCCAGGGTTGAAGGCTGAGGTTAAAAGATACTGTGCGTTTTGTCCCATTTGCCAGTTAACCACCCCAGTGCCACACTATAGAAACCCTCTGGTGCCCTTGCCAATTATCGAAGTCCCATTTGAGCGGATCGCTATGGATCTGGTGGGACCCCTGGTAAAGTCGGCACGGGGGCACCAATGCATATTGGTCATCCTAGATTACGCAACTAGGTATCCAGAAGCCATCCCTTTGAGGAAGACCTCCTCTAAGGCCATTGCCAGGGAATTGTTTCAAATGTTCTCACGAACTGGGTTCCCCAAAGAGATCCTGACAGACCAGGGTACCCCTTTTATGTCAAAGGTGATGGCGGACTTGTGCAAATTGTTTCAAATTAAGCAGTTGTGGACGTCCGTCTACCACCCGCAGACCGATGGCCTAGTCGAAAGATTTAATAAAACCCTAAAGTCCATGTTGAAAAGAGTAGTCCAGAAAGATGGGAAGGATTGGGATATGTTACTCCCTGCCCTGTTGTTTGCTATCCGGGAGGTCCCACAAGCATCCACGGGTTTCTCGCCATTTGATTTAGTGTATGGACGAAGGCCCCGGGGGTTACTCGATCTGGTAAAAGAAACGTGGGAAAGTGAGTACTCACCGCACAAAACGGTGGTAGAGCATATCTCTCAAATGCGAGGTAGGGTGGCGAAGGTGATGCCGCTGGTGAGGGAGCACATGCAGAAGGCTCAGGATGCCCAAAGGAGAGTGTATAACAGGTCGGCTAAAATTTTACAGTTCCAAGTAGGAGACCGGGTGGCTGTTCTAATACACACGGTGGAGAGCAAGTTCTTGGCCAAGTGGCAGGGCCCATTTGAGGTAGTAGAGAAAGTCTGTGGGGTAGATTACAAGGTACACCAGCCGGGGAAAAGAAAACCATATCAGATCTACCACATCAATTTGTTAAAACCCTGGAGAGACAGAGAACAAGTGTCCGCGGTAGTAGGGGTACAGTCAGGGGACCATGCAGGGATCGACTTGGTGCAGGTTGCTGCCACCCTGACTAGGCCCCAAACCCAACAAACAAAATAGTTTCTACAAAGAAATAGAGACAGGTTTTCAGAGTTGCCCGGTCGCACCAACGTCATTGAGCATGACATTGTGACCGAGCCCAATGTAAAAGTCAGGTTAAAGCCTTACCATATCCCAGAAGCTCATAGGGTGGCAGTGTCGGAAGAGGTTAAAAGAATGTTCGAGCTTGGAGTCATTGAAGAGTCGCAGAGCGAGTGGTCAAGTCCAATTGTGTTGGTACCCAAGCCCAACGGCACCCTCCGCTTCTGCAACGACTTCAGAAAGCTTAATGAAGTCTCCAAGTTTGACGCATATCCCATGCCACGAGTAGATGAGCTAATTGAGAGGTTGGGTCCTGCCAGGTACATTACCACGCTGGACCTCACAAAAGGGTACTGGCAGATTCCCCTGACTAAGGAAGCCAGGGAGAAGACAGCCTTCTCTACCCCGGAAGGCCACTTCCAATATAAGAGGATGCCATTTGGTTTACACTCAGCCCCTGCAACATTTCAAAGGGCCATGGACAAAACTCTGCTTCCACACCAACGGTACGCTTCCGTCTACCTAGATGACATAATCATCTTCAGCACTGATTGGGAGTCTCACCTTCCCCGGGTTCAGGCAGTTGTAGACTCCTTGAGAAGAGTAGGGTTCACCATCAACCCTGAGAAGTGTGCCATTGGGATGGAGGAAGCAAAATACCTAGGGTATATTGTCGGTAGAGGGCTGGTGAAGCCCCAAATGAGTAAGGTGGAAGCTATACAGGACTGGCCCCGTCCCCTAACCAAGAAGCAGGTCAGAGCGTTTGTGGGCATAGTTGGCTATTATAGGAGGTTTGTCCCCAACTTTGCCACTATTGCTGCACTGCTGACCGACCTGACCAAAGGCAGAAAGTCAGTGATGATAAAGTGGAACGCCGAGGCCGAGACAGCTTTTCAAAAGCTTAAGACAGCTTTGTGCCAAGATCTTGTGCTTGTAGCTCCAGATTTTACAAAAGATTTTGTAGTACAGACAGATGCTTCAAGTGAAGGGTTGGGAGCGATCCTGTCTCAGGAAATCAATGGAGAAGAGCACCCTGTGGTTTTTCTTAGTAGGAAGCTGACGGCAGCTGAGAGAAACGGTGGTGGAGCGGGAGTGTCTGGCCATCAAGTGGGCTTTTGGACTCCCTACGATATTTCCTCCTGGGCAGGAAGTTTCGCTTGGTGTCAGACCACGCTCCCCTTACCTGGATGAGACAGAATAAGCACACCAATGCCAGGGTAACACGGTGGTTCCTTTTTCTCTAGAAATTAAATTTCGTGGTAGAGCACAGACCTGGGAGACAGCATCAGAATGCCGATGCCCTCTCCCGAGTCCATTGTATGGTGTCTACTGTTGCCTCCAACACCTCTGCGTTGAGGCAGAGGGAGGATATGTACAGGACACCGGGGTTGGGTCCTGGACGGGTGCTATACGGCACCACTATTTGGACTATGGTCCATTTAAATAGAGGTAGAAGGTTCAGGGGGTCACCCAAAAGTGGGTGAAAAGTTCCAGACAGGCGCTAATTCAGAGAGGACTGGCTCGCAGTCTTTTCTATCTTAATAAAGTAGTTTGGGGCCTGGAATTTTGGAGGCTCCAAAGTGTTATTTGGGTGGGACGGAGCCTCCACTCCTAAACCTTGGGAGCCAGCGCACAAGGTGTTAACTCTCACAGAGAACCACCCATTAAAGCAGGAGGTGGTGCTGAAGGTGGTGAGGGATTTTGGAGAGTGCACCTGTGAGGACAAGATGGGAAACTGCTAGCTGCACAGTGAGGACTTTTGGAGTGCAGGGGATGAAGACTTGTCTTGCAACAAACCGTATGTCATTTGCTTTCACTGTTTTTGTGCTGAAAATAGCAGAGTTTTGGTTGACGCTGGAGCCAAACAGACTTTTATGTTATAGATTTCTGGCATGCTGAAAAAGCCTTATTTTTGCTTTTCTGTGAATAAAAGCCTTTTTCTTCAAAACAACGGTTTAAGCACTGAATCCCTGCTGAGCTATAGCCCCCAAACTTTACAATTGGTGTCGAACTGACATTTAAAGGGACAGTGTGCTTATGGCATGTCATGGGTGAAGTCAGCCCAGACATTGCAAGCAACAAGCAAAAGCATGGAGGAGGTTATCAAGGCTCTGGCACAAGCCACTGTGACCCAGCAGCAAGCGTCAGCAGACGCCAACCGTCGCCATGAGGAAGCGATGGCTCAGCAGCAGGCCCTGGCACAGGCTATAGCTGCGCAGCAGGAAAACACACGGCTGCTAGCCGCCCAGTTTACAGCCCAGCAGGAGTCTACTCAAGCACAGGTGACTGCCTTGCAGGAGGCAGTACCACAGCGGCTGGCTCAGGGACAAGAGCAATCGGCCGTTGCCATTAGCAACCCAGTGTCTGTGAGAGCCAGCCATTTCTTGCAAAAACTAACACCCATCGATGACGTGGAAGCCTTTCTCACCACCTTTGAAAGGATAGCCGAGAGAGAAGGGTGGCCCCGGGACCAATGGCCCGGCATTAGTCTCCCCTTTTCTCACCGGTGACCCGCAAAAGGCCTATTTTGACCTCCCAGCTGAGCACATCAGAGACTATGAACGTCTAAAAGCTGAGATCCTGGCCCGCCTGGGAGTGACCACAGCTGTCCGGGCTCAGAGGGTGCATCGCTGGCGGTACAAATCGGACCAACCACCCAGGTCTCGGATGCATGAACTAATCCAGTTAGTTAAAAAATGGCTGCAGCCAGAAAAATTGTCAGGCCCACAAATGGTGGAACGAGTGGTGATGGACTGGTACCTACAGTCCCTGCCAGATGACCTACAGCGCTGGGTAAGCCATGGAAACCCTACCAACGCTGACCAGCTGGTCGAACGGTACACCGTGGTGGAGGACCTGCTTGGGCCTGCCAAGCGTCGAGAACCCACGCCAAGGACACTCAGACCAACCACCACACAGAGGAGAGAAGCCTTGCCAAATGTTGGCGTCCGCAGGTCTACACCGTCTGTCATAGAACCACGGAGGTCGGTTTCTGTACCAAAGATGGGAGACATACAGTGTTGGCGATGTCGGTCCTGGGGGCATACCCGGGCACAATGCCCACTGCAGGAGGAGCCTTTGGAGTGCGGAACTGGTCGTAAAAGCTCCTTCTATGTGCAAAGTGTGTGTACCACTCATCTTGATCTTGCTACAGGACGGTTTGAGTGTGAAGTGTGGGTGAACCACCTTCCTCAGGGCCTTGGACTCCGGTAGCATGGTACATTGTACATGCCATGTCTCTGGGAGTATTGCAGTGACAAAACCTTGTGCTATTTTCATGGGGATACAAGGAGTACCCCTTGGTCCAGTGATGTTGCAGCTCTGAAATATGGCCATGCCTCAGTTACACAGGAGGTTGGTGGTAAACATTTTAGTGGCATCACATTAGGCAGCTGCGGGACGCTTGTCCACTTTTCTGGAACAGGAACGAGGTACAGATGGTACACCAGGGGAACTGGGGAGTTATTTTGGCCTAGAAGGGTTTGAGGGGTCCACCTGAAATACACCCCTCTTGCGAAATACCTGTTGACTATTTTGATAATGAAGTCCCAGGGAATGCTAATGTGGAGGATAATGCCCCTGACCCAGGTCTTAAACCCGAGTTGATCTCTGAGGGGGGGAAGTCTTCCCATTACAAGTTATGCTGGGGGAGGATGATGAGGAGCTCTCCCCAGTTGAGGAGGATGAAGGGGAAACATCCTCAAGGCCACTATATCTCAGATCTAGATGTGTCCAGGGGTGCATTTGGTACTTTTCTGCCCAATTACGGGACCCTACTTTGGTCAATGCTCGAGAGCAGTTTTCTGTTATTGATGGGGTCCCATTTTGCCAATGCCAGACGCAGATCAGGAAGGTTCCCTCACTTTGCGTTGAAAGGGGACTTACTGTATCGAGTGGCTGAGAGCCTGAGGGGAAACTATAGAGTAGTTGCTGGTTCATTAGACCACAACCGTATAGGCGGATGCTTCCTCGATCTAGCCCACAACGATGCACATGGGAGGACACCTAATATGCTTAATTGGTAGTAGGCTTTCGGAGCCTAAAACAGAGGCTTGGAGTACCCGACCGGTTTTACTGGCCAGGGTTGCATAAAGAGGATGATGTGGTTAAAAGATACTGTGCGTTTTGTCCCATTTGCCAGTTAATTCTGCACTCCCAGTGCCACACTATAGAAACCCTCTGGTGCCCTTGCCAATTATCGAAGTCCCATTTGAGCGGATCGCTACTTTTTGGATCTGGTGGGACCCCTGGTAATAGTCGGCACGGGGGCACCAATGCATATTGGTCATCCTAGATTTTACGTCAAACATTTAGGTATCCAGAAGCCATCCCTTTGAGGAAGACCTCCTCTAAGGCCATTGCCAGGGAATTGTCTTTAGTAAAATGTTCTCACGAACTGGGTTCCCCAAAGAGATCCTGATCAGACCAGGGTACCCCTTTTATGTCAAAGGTGATGGCGGACTTGTGCAAATTGTTTCAAATTAAGCAGTTGTGGACGTCCGTCTACCACCCGCAGACCGATGAACCTAGTCGACAAGATTTAATAAAACCCTAAAGCGATCCATGTTGAAAAGATCGCTTAGTCCAGAAAGATGCTGGCAATAGGGAGTGAAAGGATATGTTACTCCCTGCCCTGTTGTTTGCTATCCGGGCAGTGATCCCACAAGCATCCACGGGTTAAAACTCGCCATTATTGGGGGACGGGTGGGGGGCTACTCGATCTGGTAAAAGACTAACGTGGGACTAAGTGACTGTCACACTGTCTGTCACCCTGACACTAAATACGGTGGTAGAGCATATCTCTCAAATGCGAGGTAGGGTGGCGAAGGTGATGCCGCTGGTGAGGGAGCACATGCAGAAGGCTCAGGATGCCCAAAGGAGAGGTGTATAACAGGTCGGCTAAAATTTTACAGTGTCCAAGTAGGAGACCGGGTGTGCTGTTCTAATACACACGGTGGAGAGCAAGTTACTTGGCCAAGTGGCAGGGCCCATTTGAGGTAGTAGAGAAAGTCTGTCCTCAGCGGCGCTAGATTACAAGGTACACCAGCCGAGGGAAAAGAAAACCATACCAGATAGCTACCACATCAATTCCTGTGTTTACACCTGGAGAGACAGAGAACAAGTGTCCGCGGTAGTAGGGGGTACAGTCAGGGGACGCGCGCATTGGCAGGGATCGACTCCGGAGGGGGCAGGTTGAAAACTGCCACCCTGACTAGGCCGCCAAACCCAACAAACAAAATAGTTTCTACAAAGAAATAGAGACAGGTTTTCAGAGTTGCTCCGGTCGCAGCCAACGTCATTGAGCATGACATTGTGACCGAGCCGCAATGTAAAAGTCAGGTTAAAGCCTTACCATATCCCAGAAGCTCATAGGGTGGCAGTGGGTCGGAAGAGGTTAAAAGAATGTTCGAGCTCGGAATCATTGAAGAGTCCCAGAGCGATCCCAATTGTGTTGGTACCCCAACGGCACCCTCCGCTTCTGCAACGACTTCAGAAAGCTTAATGAAGTCTCCAAGTTTGACGCATATCCCATGCCACGAGTAGATGAGCTAATTGAGAGGTTGGGTCTGTCGGTGCCATTCCACGCTGCCGACCTCACAAAAGGGTACATGCGGCAGATTCCCCTGACTAAGTGGTTAATAAAGCCAGTTTGGAGAAGACAGCCTTCTCTACCCCGGAAGGTAGTAAATGAGAGGTAGGAAGTGTTATTTGGGTGGGACGGAGCCTCCACTCCTAAACCTTGGGCGCCAGCGCACAAGGTGTTAACTCTCACAGAGAACCACCCATTAAAGCAGGAAGTGGTGCTGGATGTGGTGAGGGATTTTGGAGAGTGCACCTGTGAGGACAAGATGGGAGACTGCTAGCTGCACAGTGAGGACTTTTGGAGTGCAGGAGATGAAGACTTGTCTTGCAACAAACCGTATGTCATTTGCTTTCACTGTTTTTGTGCTGAAAATAGCAGACTTTTGGTTGACGCTGGAGCCAAACAGACTTTTATGTTATAGTTTTCTGGCATGCTGAAAAAGCCTTATTTTCTGTTGTTTTCTGCACTGTAGGACCAATATATACATACACATTGCAGTGTCTGCCGGGAGATATATTTCAGACAATACACCAATTACTATTAGGCGTAGAAATGGCCAGAGCGGTTTGGGGAGTTAGAAGCCTTCAGCTGTTCAAAATGAAGCAATTAAAGCCCCTATAAATAAAGGTAAGAATAACGGCTGATTGCTGCATCCTGGAGCTTTGAGAGTGAAGGAGCAGTCACAAGCAAGAGGTGAGGTGCTGATGGATATTTCTGTGTGAGAAATATCAAAAATACTTTTTCTGTTGTTTTCTGCTGTAGGACCAGCAGTGTCTGCCCAGCAGTAGGCTTTATAGGTTTCCTGTGTTGGGATGACGCCCCAAGTGGCAAGGGTTTGTTTTGTTTATGCTGTTTTGATGCTTGCACGTGTATCCCGCAAGATGGAAAAATAAACCATATCATTTGTTTTCAGTCATCCTCAAGTGCCTTTTTGTACAGTTCAACGTGTAGTGAACCCATCCAGGGGGTCACACACACCCGCTACCGAGTTAATCCCTCACAACATACATACATACACACACAAGGATTGAGACTAAAAAGGTGGACTTTGTGGGCATGTATGAGAGGAGAACTTGATTAAAAACATTCAAACATGCTGCAAAATTTAACAACCCCCTATATGGACACAGTTGACCAATAATGCAATTATGACGGTTGGATATAGAAATTTAAATGGTGTGTTTAAGTAGAAAAGTTTCATCCAATGATGCTTTCACATTTACTTGACACATTTCACTAGATATTGGCTTCCTCAGAACAAATACTGGGTAGGTGCAGAGGGACTCTGCAGGAATAGAAAAACGTTCAAGAGCCATAATTTCAAATATATCTGCCAAACAATGCATGTACATAACATGCCTAGTGAACCCAGTGGATAGAAAGGACTATAGGCCACTGTCGGACCAAATTAAGTCATACATATTCCTAATATATAGTAGTAAACGCACCAACCACAATGTAGCAAAAAACATAGTCCTGGCCTGTAATAACCTGTCAAGGTATCAAAATCTTAACTTGACCCTGAAATGCTCTGGCTAGATATCAAATGGAGAATGTTCTCCAAAAAGGGGACAGGATGACATCTATATCTGAGTATGGCAGATATTCTAATTGGGGAGGCCTATTGAGGCCCTGATGGATAATGCCAAGTACATTAACGGTCCATAAGACCTACTCCAATATGTATAGGTGTTATCACAATGTGCAACACAATAAGTGGAAAATTAGGAGGTCTGTCGAAACAAAACCACAGTCGGGTAGATAAAGTAAAATTTCAGCCATAACTGCCAGGAAAATTAGTTTGGGATGCAAAGAAAAATGCAAATTTCAGGTGAAATACAGGACTCGGTGTGGCTATTTCAAGATGCACAATAAGGCACTTGAAGAAAGATGTGCTGCATGGTCAAGTTGCCAGAAGAAGGCCATTAGAATGCAAATGCCACAACTTATCCTGCTTGCAATATGCCAAACTGCACAGAGACAAGCCTCCGTCTCAAAGTAATTTGGAGTGATGAGTCCAAAATGTAGCTTTTTGGTCACAACCGTAAATGTTACAGTTGGAGAGGAGTCAACAAGGCCTATGATAAAAGGTAGAGGTGGATCGGGGATGTGTGAGCTACAAATGCACAGGAAATTTGGTCAAAATTTGATGGCAAAATGAATGCAGTATGTTATCAAAAAATACTGGAGGAACATTTGCATTCATCAGCCAGGAAGCTGCACATGGGATGTACTTTGACATTCCAACATGACGATCCAAATGCAAGTCCAAGTCGACCTGTCATTGGCTACAGCAGAATAAAGTGAAGGTTCTGGAGTGGCCATCTCGGTTTCTTGACCTCAATATCTTTGAGCCACTCTGGGGAGATCTCAAACATGCAGTTAATGCAAGACTGCCCAAAAATGTACAGGCACTGGAGGCTTTTTGCCAAGAGGAATGGGAAGCTTTACCATCTGAGAAGATAAAGGGCCTCATCCACAAAAGACTTTAAGCTGCCACAAGGGAAAAAAAAGAAAACCCAATACGATAAATTGTATCTTAAACAAAATAACCAAATTAGAAGAATTGCACAAAAACAATCCCAAGATATTAACCTAGATCGCTGACTTACTCAACTAAGAGCTGATTTGAGAGCCATTCTGATATCAGATCAAGACAAATTTTTAAAAAGAATGAAAATAAACTTACTCCCAGAACAAAAAAGCAGGGAACCGACTAGCCTCCCAACTCCGTCAACCCCAAATAAAGAATAAAATCCATAAACTAGCACACCACACCTCCCGGTAAAGTAATAATCAATCAACCCTCAAGAAATAGCAGATATGTTTGCACAATATGAGTCACTATACAATCTAAAAGAGGAAAGCAATACTCTCCAACCTAACCTAGAAAATATAGCAAAATTCCTAGATAATATAAAACTACCCAATATTGCCCTTATAGACTTGGAACAATTTTTTGTTTCAATGTTTTTTATTAGTTTTTAACAGATGCTTGACATTTAGTACATTGTATAAAGAAACAATATAAGCATAGCAAGTCAACAGTACAAATGGGTACAGTCAGAATTGGTCTAGTCAAAAAGAAGGTTTTTACGTAACGAGAGTGTTACAGGGAGAAATACCTAGATTAGGGTGAACAACTAAAGCATTTTGCTACAGGATAGTTTCAAGCTTGAGTATGTAAATGCTCATCAGTAAACATTGGTTTGCTAACACATTAGATTAGAGATCCAGGTCCCATGGACGCCCCTGACAGGAACACACTGTGTCCAGTGGGATACCGGCTCTCCTTCATAGGAAGATACAAACAGAATCCATACTCAATCATGATGACATTTTTTCGGTGCGAGCGAACCAGTTAAACCACGGAGACCACATATCAGTTGCTATATGAAGGCGTCCTAGTGAAGATGCGAGTAGTTTTTCATGAGTGCAGTGTAGATTGGTCAGGTCAATTACCTCATCGATAGTAGGGGGAAGAAGGTTTTTCCATTTCCTGGTGATCGATAGCCTGGCTGCAAGGAGGAGGTTAACTACCGTATGTTGCTTATCGCTTTGTAATAGCTCAATCCCTAGAGATAGGAGTGCCAGGTCAGGTGTAATTTGTGATTGCGTTAATTCCGAGAGAATACTAAACATGTTGCTCCAATAGCATCGAAGTTTAGGGCAACTTTTAGAGGATGTGGTAAAGATCACCACTCCAACCACATTGTCTCCAACAGGAGTTGGGGATTTGAATATTAAATTTCGAAAGCTGGTGTATAATACCACCTGAGAGTTATTTTGACCCACAAATTGGTGCAGTTTGACGCTTTTTGAGTAATTTTGCAGGCTTTATACCACTGAAGTGGCGTATAAGATTGTTGCGAGTCATTTTCCCATTGTGTGTGGGAAGAGAACTTAACAAAGGATTGTTTTTGTTGGAGCAAGTTGTAGAATAATGTAATACCTTTTTTCTGCGGGGTACTTACGGAGAGAAATAGCCATGCTGAAGGATGTATCGCATGGGGGGCTGGAATTCTCTCCAAACAGTGTTTTTGAATTGTATGTGTTGGTAATAACTGGTGTGAGGCAAATTGAATTCCTTCTGTAGTTGCTCAAAGGATTTAAGGGTATATAAGTCTTTGATGTGTGTGATACTGTGTGCTTGCCACAATTTGATAGATAGGTGGTCGATCATATGTGACAAGGCAACAAGCTGGATATCCGTACAGTAGTGACCGTAGGATCTGAAGCATGTCGGTCTGCTAGAAATTTAAGCCATGTTTGAATGGTAACCATCATTGAGGGTGAAAGGTGAGGGGGGGTTCATCAGCCTAGAAGAGCTGCAAACAACCATAAATTGGTAGGGCCCAAAGAGCTATAAGTGGATTGTATTTCACCCCATATGGTCGATGGTTGACGTCTGAACCATTCTCTCATCTGGGTCAATACTGAGGCATAAAAGTAGTCTCTAAAGTCTACATATCCCACTCCTCCAAAAAGTCTGTTTTATCAGTTTGGAATGTGGACATCTAGATCTCTTCCCCTTCCAAATGTATTTGGCTAGCATGGCCTGTAATGTTCTAAAATAACTGATTGGGACTGGAATCATCAGGTTGCGGAACATATATAAGAGTTGTGGAAGGTGTATCATCTTAAATGCAGCAAGTCTCCCCCACCAAGAAAACTCGATATTACCCATTTTGTGGAGGTCTTGTTGGATTTTAGTTCTCAGTGGAATGTAGTTGTGAGCAAATAGGTCTCTTGTAGATTTCGTAAGGTTAATGCCTAAGTATGGTATGCTGGTTGTTGCCCAGATGTATGGGAATTGGTGCTGCAGAAGATTACGTGTTATAGGGTCTACGCCTAGGTCAAGGGTGTGGGATTTTGTGCATTAGCTTTTATAAAATGATACCTTGCCGAACCATGTGAGGACTTTTTGAATTTCGGGTAGTGAACGTAACGGGTCAGACAACATCAGAATCACGTATGTTGATGGCTAGGGATGTCCCGATACCGATACTAGTATCGGGACCGATACCAAGCATTTCCCCAGTACTTGTACTCAGGGGGAAATGCTCCGATGCTTCACCTGATACTTGTACAGGTATCGGGTAGTGGGGGGAGTTACAAGTCTTCTCTGTGTTTTCTCCCCCCGTGCCGTCTTGTTCCCCCCGTGATGTCTTCTCACCGTCCGTGCCGCTCTCCCCCCCGTGATGTCTTCTCACCGTCTGTGCCGTTCTCCCCCCCTGTGATGTCTTCTCACCGTCCGTGCCGCTCTCCCCCCCTGTGATGTCTTCTCCCCGTCCGTGCCGCTCTCCCCCCCATGATGTCTTTTCCCCGTCCGTGCCGCTCTCCCCCCCTATGATGTCTTTTCCCCGTCCGTGCCGCTCTCCCCCCGTGATGTCTTTTCCCCGTCCGTGCCGCTCTCCCCCCGTGATGTCTTCTCCCCGTCCGTGCCGCTCTCCCCCCGTGATGTCTTCTCCCCGTCCGTGCCGCTCTCCCCCAGGATGGAGAGCGAAGGTAGTAGCAGCTAAACCCGGCTCCTACCTTTTCCGAATGGACAGAGTCAGTGATCACCTGTGTTTACGATGCTTCCGTTTATGAATGGAGAGGAGCTTCTCTCCATTCATTTCAGCTGAGGCTGCAGAGAAAGGGACGGGGGAATCTGTCTTAAAGGGGAGATGTCAGAGGTCTGTTAAGACCCCTGATATCTCACCAAAGCCCCCCAAAAGGGCTAATTTAAAAAAAAATTATTAAAAAAATAAAATGTTAATAATAATTTTAAAAAAACACACTGACAATCCACTACCCCCTCTAAAAAAATCAAAAAAATTACTGTAAAAAAAATTGTGCAAAAAAAAAAATACTGTCACATGACATTTAAAAAAAAAAGTATCAGTATTCGGTATCGGCGCGTACTTGAAAAAAAGTATCGGTACTTGTACTCGGTCTCAAAAAAGTAGTATCGGGACAACCCTATTGATGGCCATTATGGAGATCAGGTTATGTGTGGAGCAATGCAACACTCACTGTTAGAAGAAAGCATGCAATTCTACAGTCGTGGTAGAGGACAAGTCATGGTATCTGGTGTCGACGGTTAACCTGGATCTGTCTGAAACAGATAAAACTGCGTTGAGCTGTTGAGGAAAAGACAGTTAATAAAGCTCAGTCACTTCACACTGGGACCCAGCTGTCCTATTTGACCGGACAGAGTGTAACCTTGTTGTCTCACAAGTCAAGATCACTGTACCCACAGCCCCGGGCACTAACTGACGTGTCAGCATTAATTCCGAAATTCGAACAAAATGAAAAATAGCTTCAAACTTTAACAACAAAACAAAAAAAAAATGGTCAGTAAGGTATTCCTGGTATACCGACACAACTAGGGGAAAGTTCAAAACAGCTAAATGTCAGTAAGACAGAGAACCGGGGACTTATGTCGCTGGAGTTGAGATGATGAAGGGACAATTATTTCCTTCCTTGAGAGGGATGCATTGGGCGGCATTTGTTCCGCGGGCGGTATGCTGAGAGAGCATTTTGTTCTTCAGGTGAAAGCTCTGGTATAATACCCCAGGAGTGGAGAAGTTGTAGTCCATCTCTCGGATTGGAGACGACGGTTGTTGTGCCATTGTGGGATATCACCAATGTGTGGCAGGATGCCTCCACTTGTACTGGATTTTGTGGTTGTTAAGGGCCTTCATAGTGGTTTTCATCTGTCTCCTCATGTTCAAAGTGAATTGAGAGAGATCTGCATACAGGTGGAGCCCATTATTGGGGGCTGGTAGCTCAGGGGTCATACGTTCTTTTGCTAACAGTTTCTCTTTTGTTGGAAAGAAATGGATTTTCTTTTTTTTTTCATTTAAATTTAAGTTTATTATAATAAAATAAAGAGCATACAGAGTAATAAACGTAATACAATAAATGCATCAGGAAACATTGTGTTGACAATTATAGTAGTAAACAATAGATTACATTTCTTAACTAGATTTCCCCCTCTCCTCCCTCCCCCCCCCCAATGTCCCAACTATATACCTGGTAAGTTTAACATGGGAGTGTAAACGTGTATAATCAGGAGGGATGGGAATCAGTAGAGGTAGCGACAACATTTTAGGGCTAAAATTCCCTGTTTACTAAGCAATCTATAAAACTTTTATTATAAGATGAGATCATAAAACTAAAATATATGTAAGGAATAAATCATACCGAACCGTGGAGAGGATAGGTTTCCGGGGACATCCCCTCCCCCCGACACCCCCACCGGGAGCAATCTGTGTCGAGGAGGGGGGGCCCCCCCCCCCAGCCCCCCCTTGATGACAAAAAAATTGGATCCAAATGTTGTCCAGAGAAACATCTCTCAATCAACTCTTAACTTATAAACCTAAAAGGAGACAAGGAATTTAATACATACATCCAGTTAAACTAAATCAGCACTACCTGAGACCAGTGGAGAATATGATATGTAATGAATATCTCCTGTTCAAGAGAAAAAATAAGAATAAAGAAAAGAGAGGGGGAGAAGGAGGAAAGAGGAAGGAGAGGAAAGGGAAAGGGAGGGTGGGCCTACCTGCCATAGGATTACATCAGTCTGAGTCCAGAGCCAAAACTAAACTTACATGTTGTGGGAGATTCCCATGTAAATCAACCAAGGTTCCCAAATTTCAGTGAACTGGGTAGAGGTATCTAACATAGAGTTAATTCTTTTTTACTGTTCCATAATCCATGTAACCTTTCTCTTCATGTGTAAAATGGAAACAGACGGTTTCTTCCATGCAGCCGCTAAAGTGATTCTGGCGCCAGTCAGTATAAATAGAATCAGCTGTCTAATGGCCTTGGAACTCTGTGGTATTAGACCATTCAATAAGGCTATTGCAGGAGATTGATGAAGGTTACAACCGGTAACTCTCCTGATAATCTGGAATACCCTGTTCCAGAATCCCCGTATCCTAGGGCACTCCCACCAAGTATGGATCATGGTGCCTATTCCTTGACAACCTCTAAAGCATAGTGGTGAGGATGACGGATACATGGTGGCCAATTTGAATGGGACCAAGTACCATCTAGTGAAAATTTTTTATATTAGCTTCAATGAGGGATGGACTCTTAAAACCCTTAAGGCCCCATACACACGATCGGACATATCCGATGAAAACGGTCCGCGGACCATTTCCATCGGATATGTCCGATCGGGAGTTTGATCCGATGGCGTGTACACACCATCGGATCAAATTCCCCGCCGCCGGACGGCGCGGTGACGTGGCGGTGACGTGGCGGTGACGCGGCGGTGACGTTGACGCCGCCGCCGCGTCACCGTCACGTCACCGCACCAGGAAGTAAAACACTTCCGCGCATGCGCCGAATCCATTCGGCAGCGGCGCGGCGGCGGTGGGGGCCGACATGTCTGCTGGTAAGTGTACTAACCAGCAGACATGTCGGGCGGACAGATTCCCACCGGATAGATTTCAAAGCTTGCTTTGAAATCTGTCGGGTGGAGAAATCTGTCCGCTAGCCCATACACACGAGCGGAGATGTCTGCTGAAACGGTCCATCGGACCGTTTTCAGCGGACATATCCCCTCGTGTGTACGCAGCCTAAGAGATCTATAGTAGTTTTTTTGCCAGTCCACCAAGTCCCAGTCCTCTTGAAGCTCTCTTTCCCAAGCTAGCATATGAGGTAATTTTATGTTATTTGATGCAAGAGATTTGTAGATGATAGAGATAATACCTTTCCTATTCTGAGCTTGTTCGCATTTGTGTTCATATGGGGTCAAAAGGCCAGAAATTGTTTTATCGTTCCAAAGTTTCTGAGCAAAGGTATGTATTTGGTGTAATCTGGATCTTTCAGAGGGGGGGGGGGGGGGCAAAGGTTGTCTATAAGGAATTGCTCAGGAAGAGGACCTGTGTGTTGAAAGAAACGACCAATGCGGTACACCCCCCTATCAAGCCACCATTTGAAGGAGTCCACTTCCGTTTTGGGGCAGAAAGATGGGTCGAGAAAGATACTTGACAAAGGTTTGCCTCTAGAAATTAAGAGTGGATTGCTTTTAAGTGAATCCCATAATACCAATGCTTGTGATAGGGTGGGGGATAGTATAGGGGGTCTACTTTTAGGAGCGCGCCACATGAGTTCTTCGATTGTGGATAATGGGGAAGCCTGTTCTCCTATCCAATCTGGGCGATTATTTCCAAGGTAAACCTCCGATAATTGCGCTAACCTTGCGGATTGATAATACCATAACAAGTTTGGCACTCCTAGACCTCCCTGTTCAGGTAAGTTAAACAGACTACGAGAGGGAAGACGGGGTCCCTTTTTGTTCCAGATAAACTTGGTGATTTTACCTTGAAAGGATTTTAGATGGCTTTTTATTATCGGGATCGGAAGGGATCAAAAAAGATATAGAAGTTTCGGGAGGAGAGTCATCTTGGTAGAATTAATTCTGCCGATCCAGCCTATTTTCTGCGCTCCCCATTCGTTAAGGTCCTTCTCGAGTTTCCTATACATAGGAGGGTAATTGGGGTCTAAATTCTGGAAATTTGGGGTCAGGTTGATACCTAAATAGTTAGTAGACGTAGAGTCCCATTTGAAAATATATTTGTTTCTCAAGAGGGACACTGTGGGTTCTGAAAGAGAAATATTAAGGGCCCTAGATTTAGGCATGTTTACCGTGAGACCTGAGACTTTAGAGAACTCGTCTAGCAGGGAGAAAATTTCCGGAAGGGAGGAGATGGGAGAGGTCACGAAGAGTAGCAAATCATCTGCGAATAATGCGCATTTGTGTTCTTTTTTATTACAATGAACTCCCCTGATATTCGCGTTCTCGGATGGCTATGGCCAGAGATTCAATAACAATAGCGAATATCAGAGGAGATAGAGGGCAGCCCTGTCTTGTGCCTCTTTGGATATTTATAGATTCCGAGAATATGCCTTGTAACCGGATTTTAGCTTCAGGGGAGGAATAGAGAGCGGAGATGATTCCTAAAAATTTAGAACCAAACCCCAACGATTCAAAACAGAAAACAAAAATGGCCAAGATACTGAATCAAAGGCTTTCTGGAGATCAAGTGAGAGAAGCATACCTCTTTGTCTAGTGCTTCCAGACCACCCCGAGTACATTAAAGAGATAAGATCAATAGCTCTCCTGATCTGGTCCGGGCCTTGTCTCCCTGTGATAAAACCTACTTGATCTTTGGATATGTATTGACCTAAGAAGGCAGACATCCTATTAGCTATTATTTTAGTAAGTATTTTTAGGTCGTTATTAATGAGGGATATCGGTCTATAGTTCTCTACTAGGCTATGATCTTTATCGGGTTTCGGTATCAACGAAATATAGGCCAAATTAAGTTGTTTATCTATAGGGGAGCCCTCAGTCAAATGATTGTAAAATCGTGCTAGGTAGGGTGATAGAATGATAGGAAATGTTTTGTAGTAAGACCCTGAGAATCCATCAGGGCCAGGAGCTGTGTTTAATTTTAAGTTTTTGATCACTGACATAACTTCCTCAGCTGAAATGGGTGCCTCCATCAACTCCTTGTGAACTTTTGTCAACCTGGGAAGATTCAGGCTGTTCAAATATTAACCTATTTTGTCTGAAGAAAAGTTACTATCCTTAGCGTAGAGCTTGAAATAGAAGTCGTGGAAGGCCCCCATCGCCCGCCGAGGATTTAGGGTAAGGGTACCATCTGCCATTTTTATCTTAGGGATGGTTCTCGATTTAAATCTGGGAGATAGTTTGCGTGCTAGCATTGGACCTATTTTATCCTTTAAATGGTAGAACCTGGCACCTGTCCATTTTAGATCATTTTCTGATTTTGCTGTCAGAGCTAGGTTTAAGGCCGATCTAGCAGCGTCAAGATCGTGGGTGGGAACACTGAGAGGGTCTAATTTATGTTTTCTACGCAACTCTGAGTAGGTCTCTTCCAATTTCTCTATGGTCAATTTCTTTGGTCTTCTAAGTTTGGCTGCAATTTGTATTATTTTTCCCCTAACTGTAGCTTTATGGGCAGCCCATAAGGTTTCGGGGGATATATCTTTAGTATCGTTAATTTCAAAATATTCCTTTATGGATTGTTCAATTTCTGCCATGAGAGTGGGATCTTTTAAGATCGACTGGTTAAGTGTCCAGTGAGACATTTTATGAGTTGTGTCCTCTTTTCTCAAGGTTAATAGAA
Source organism: Rana kukunoris (assembly GCA_029574335.1). Taxonomy (NCBI): domain Eukaryota; kingdom Metazoa; phylum Chordata; class Amphibia; order Anura; family Ranidae; genus Rana; species Rana kukunoris. The sequence continues at coordinate 33,170,867 of CM056058.1, forward strand.
CCATGGAGTGGTCTGACCAAGGGACATCCTTTATAGTGGATTTAGATGCTGCTGGGACATGATGGTTGGATATTAATATATGGTCTATGCGGGAGTACGATTTGTGAGGATTAGAATAGTGGGTGTAATCTTTAGTTTTCGGATTTAATTCTCTCCAAATATCGGGATTGATGAAGCATGCAAGCTACTTGTGTGCTAATTTTGGTTGGCCTTATGAGTTTATTATTATTTGGTTTGGATTTATCTAAGCCCGAATCGAAAGCCAGGTTGGAGTCTCCTCCCATGATAATGATGCCCTCCATAAGAGAATGGAGGACCTCAAGCATCTGAGAGAAAAACTTCTTCTGTCCCCTATTGGGGGCGTAATAGGAGACAAACGTGTATAGCTTCTCGTCAAGAGTTCCTTTTACCAAAATAAATCTGCCTTCCGGGTCTCCATATTCCTTTAGTAAATTAAAATTACAAAATTTGGATAACAAGATAGCCACTCCTTTCCTCTTGTTTTCCGCGTTGGATAAATAGAATACTGGGAAGTGGGAGTGTAGGAATGAGGGGGAGTACCGCCTTGGGAAGTGTGTCTCCTGCAGGAGCACTATATCTACATGAAGCGCCTTGTATGCCTGGAGGGCTTTTCGTCTTTTAATAGGAGAGTTCAACCCCTGAGTGTTGTGTGTCACAACACGCAGGGGTTTAGTAGTGTTATTTGAGCCAGCCATGGGTCGTAAAGAGTGTTATGGACAGATCTTGTCTTGCAGACTGAGTCCATAGCTCAGAAGACACCTGTGATGGCAGGTAGGCCGGGAGGGAGGGTGGGAAGGTAAAGGGGGAAAAGAAGGGGAGAATAGATACATGGAAATAAAGGCAAAAATGGTAACAACAAAGCAAGATGTAGTATTGCAAAAGGTCAAACCATGACCCAGATTGAAGGAAGGGAAGTTTGCTCCTTCCTTCAATCAAACAGAATTTATTAGAGTAGTCCATTTAGAGGACTAACTTCCTACTTGTCAGGGCGACAAAGTGTCGCTCCAAGAAGTAGGTTGAGGCTCAGGGCCTCACCGCCAGCTGTCAGCGACAATCAAAAAGTTCATGAATTAAATTTTGAAAAACAAAGGGTTGATCCCCCAAAAATAACAATTGAAGAGATAGTACCTTCCCCCCCAAAAAAAAAAAAAAAATGTTTTAATACCATAGGAAAAAATAAAAATTGTAGAACCATATGGGTAAGTAGATATTGAAAAACCACAAGAATAAATAAATAAATTATATAAGTGAGCCAGTAAATATTAACTCTTACTCTACCAGAAAACCTTATAAGTAATTTGATCAAGAATTGAGAAACAAATCATATTAAAAGAAGGCCTATTGGGGAAGAAAAAAAATAAAATAAAAAAAAATAAAAAAAATAAATAAAAAAAATACACAACAACTTATATGAATGGGGGATGGACACCACCGGAGCTAAGATTAAATCATTTCAGTTCATGTTTAGTAGAGTTATTTTAGACTTTCCTGTGTTTGACTCTATTCCAGGGATTTGAGGTTGGACTATTGGGTGTATTTCTTTTAGCTGAGGTTTGTTGCGGTGGTAAAGTGTCCATGGCTGGTTCATGTGAAATAATTTTCAGGTCTAGTAATAGTCTTTCACCTTCTTGAAAGTTGTGTACTATGTGGAGTCTGCCGTTATAGTTGAATTTTAAGGCGAATGGGAAGGCCCATTTGTATTTAATGTCTTTTTTCATGAGGGCAGAAAGTAGTGGTTTCATCGCTCTCCTCTAACTAATGGTGTAGGGAGATATGTCTGAAAATATTTGAATCGTTGCACCTTGATATTGAAGGTTTTCTTGTTGTCGAGATTTTTTCATCACCTCGTCTTTGGTGGAGTAATAGTGAGGCTTTACTATCACATCTCTCGGTAAGCCATCTTTTCTTGGTGGGCCTAGAGATCTATGTGCTCTGTCTAATTCCATTTTGTGAATAGGCATGGATGGGATCAGGATTTTTATGATGTCCTGTATAGCTGAGTGTACATCTGTGATGGACTCAGGTAGCCCCCTGAGCCTGAAATTATCCCTCCTTGATCTGTTCTCCAAATCATCTATTCTGGCCTGGGCCGCCTCCAGTTGTTCTTGCAGGTGTTGTATGTGGTCAGTATTTTGTTCGATTCTAGAGACATTAAGATCCAGTTTCCGTTCTATGGATTCAATCCTGTTTCCAAGGCTTTGGAAGTCGGCCCTGATGTCCTTAGTGATTCTTTCAGCGTTCTGGGCGAGGCCCCTATCTAGCATTTCCGATATCCTGTTGAATAAGTCAGTAACATTGAAGGCGGCTTCAGGGGAGCGTTCAGTATTAGAATGGATGTAGATAGGGTTTTGAGAAGGGGCCTCAGAAGGGGTTAATTGACCCGACATTGTGGATATTATGCGATATAGAGTCTGATGAAGGGGGTGGTGAGATGGCTAACAGGTGAGATGAGATTTGTTTGACAGACATAAAATTTTCGGTAATTTCCAGCGTATGTGTCTGGAGTTTGGAGTCCATGTTTTTAAGAGATTCCTCGACGGCTAAAGTTTTAATAGTATTCTTGTTCTTCTTGTTTCGCTTTCCCTTCATGTGTTGAATGTGTAGCAGAATATTTGCACCCACATGAGTCAAAGCTAAGTGAATATTAGGGTCGGCAGATTTATTAAGTATCCTGAATCAACCATTGGGAGGAGCATGATATTTTAGTGCTCAGTTCATACCTGGGTACCAGGGCTTGTAGTCAAACTGTGAAAACTGACAAAATCTGTTATAGGTGGAGTCCCTGTTTAATATAATAAGTGGGTGTCATTACTGTAGATGGGGGGGGATCTAAGATCTTCAAAAAAATGTTGTCATCAGACACCCGACGGTGAGTGGTGGGTCTTCCCTAAGTCGCCACCTTAAAAAGTATCCCTGAAATGAATTATAGTAAGTGACTTGCTATTATTGCAGATTAAGTAAGATATTGTTGAATGAAAGTTTTCCTCTTAAGATTGCAGCCTTAAAATTATGTGGTGTATATTTCTTCAGGTGAAGAAATGGATTTTCATATGTACATCTCTAGGAATGGATGCTTCCAGGTGTTTAGGCTTAGGTATGTGATCTATGATGCATTCTATATGTGATACCTTAGGGAGTAATTTAGCAGTCTTTTTACTGGCAAACTTTTGCAGTTCAGCAGGGGGAATGGACTCGGGGTAACGTTGTTTCTTCTCGAGCGGTCCTCCAGATCTGCGAGTTTGGCCTTAATCCGATCAGTTTCTTCCGTTTGTTCCTTGCATGCATCTATGAGCTCATTCACAGTAGTGGTACAATCATCCATTTTACTCTCCATATGTTGCACTCTAACCCCCATGTGTTGCAGCTCTGAGGTAAAACCCTTAAACATTGCTGAAAAGTTCAGCATGAGGGAGGATTGAAGTGACAGTAACATGTCCTTCATTGTGGTGTCCAGGACTGGCTGGCCTGACGTGGGAAAGTGTGCTATGGAGGATGCAATATTAAGGCCTACCTGGTCCTGTGGGAAGGCAGCCGCCTCAACAGCTGGGGCCTGTTGTGAGGCATCCAACCTCATCCGGGCTGAGAGAAGTGGGGGTGTAAGCTGATTGGTCCCCTCTGTTAGGGGTTTCTTTTTCAGTTCCCCACGGGTCTGGATTGGCGTCCGGGAGGTCTGTATAGGACGAGGAAGCTGACTGGGAGTGCGCGCCAGCTTGTCTCGTCAGTTCTCCCGCCGGCATAGTGAAGAAGTCCGTCAATTTCTTTGGGTATCTTTCCTCCTTCCATTTGCGGGACTGCATCGGATGCATCAGGGCACAGGACAGACGGTAATGTGCTGTATGGTCGCTGTTATCCCTGTTCTCTGTCGGAGCTGCAGGCTCAAGCGTCCATCACTGTTGCGCTCAAGCCACGCCCCCTGACTTGGAACAATTGAATAAACCAATATCACCTGAAGAAACCCTTAACCCAGGGGTGCCCAAGCTTTTGAAGTGAGAGGGCCACATAAGCGACTTGGTAACCGGTCATGGGCCACAATAAACGGAGCAGGCGCATGTCAGGTCCATGTCTGCTCTGCATATGCAGAGCTGACATGGACACAGCCCACTATACTCTTTTTTTATTTATTTTTGCAGGATCAGATTGGAGGTAGAACACAAGGCGGTTTACATCTGCCACTCCTTAGAGGTGAATGGAGGGTCCAATTGGGTCGGACTGACCATGCAAAAGGATGTTGGGTGCATTTTAAGAATGTGTATGGCTCAGTGCAGGTAACCCGCAGGTGCGCTGCTCTGAATCTTTGGGTCAGTTTGAAAGCAGCCCAGTGACCACTGCAGAACAGATATGCCCATATATACACACTGTGATTTTTAGTAATAAACTGACCTTTTATAACAGTATTCTATTCCATCCCAGAGCAGGAGGTCGCGGGCAACATCAGAGGGCTCCGAGGGCCACTGGTTGGGCACCCCTGCCTTAACGACTTAACCCCCGGACCATATTGCTGGTCAAAGAACAGAGCACTTTTTGAGATTCGGCACTGCGTCTCTTTAACTGACAATTGCGACCTGGCTCCCAAACTAAATTGATGTCCTTTTTTTCTCCACAAGTAGAGCTTTCTTTTGGTGGTATTAGATCACCTCTGCAGTTTTTAGTTTTTGCGCTATAAACAAAAATAGAGCGACAATTTTGAAAAAAAAAAATGAATATTTTTTACTTTTTGCTATAATAAATATCCCCCAAAAATATATAAAAAAAACATTGTTTTCCTTAGTTTAGTCCGATACGTATTCTTCTTCTACATATTTTTCGTTAAAAAAATCACAATAAACGTTTATTGCTTGGTTTGCGCAAAAGTTATAGCGTTTACAAAATAGGGGGTAGTTTTATGGTATTTTTATTATTAATTTTTTTTTACTAGTAATGGCGGCGCTCAGCGTTTTTTTTTTTTTTGGTACTGCGACATTATGGCGGACACTTTTGACACATTTTTGGGACCATTGGCATTTTTATAGCGATCAGTGCAATAATCAAGTGGTTTATGCACTTAATCCCGCTGAGCTATAGCCCCCAAACTTTACAACGCCCTTGCTGCCACAAACAAATGTCTCAGTAGGGATTTTTTATATTTTTCCGCTGAGATAGGAATATAAAACAATAGGAATGCAGCCAGATTATCTCCTGACCGCATTCCCACTATTAATTCAATTGTTTTGGCTACCATTCTCAAACTTTTTAATTTTCTCACATTCCAAAAAATGTGCAGTATGTTTCCTTCAGCTTCCTTACATCTTGTAACAGGCGCTTCTGCCGGGGCCGTAGTGTGTTCCACGCTGGAGTGTACATGGCGCTTACGCAATGACGTCATCGCTCGACGCCGTGTGCGTTCCAGCCTGGAACGCGGAAGTGCGCTGCGAATTAGTGCTATGCACGACACCTGCGGGGGACCTATAAACAGAACAGTGTGCGGACTGCACACTGTTCTATTATTGTCGACCGTAGCTGGCTTGGCTAACGAACTACAGGTACCAATCCCAGGCTGGAAACCATCCCACTCCTGCATCTGTGCTGCAAACTCTAGAGATATGTACCTTTTTAAATTCCTACACTACGGAATCGCATTGCTGCTAAACTCAAGCCCCGCAAACGGATAAGTACAAATTGTGTTACTTGTAGTGTTTTAACAAGACCTGCTACACATATTGCTGTTAAACAATTCCTGTACTTAACGCTGGCTTATTAGCTATCATTTACTACTTGGGACTGACTGTTGTGCTTTGGCTGTTTGCTGCGCAAGATCTTTAAAGGAACATATATTCTCAAATAAGCTGAGCTATATATGCCCCCCTTATGCAATTACTAGTTGCTATCACTATTTATATTTACTACGTGCTTGACATAAGTTATAACTTGTTTATGGGCCTATGCCCTAAATTACTGAACATGTTCGCCCTAACTTTTCTATGCTAGGGGATAAGGAGATTTCATACCTGCTCCCTTAGTGGCCTAATGCACTCTCTACGTTAAAGTGATAATCACTTGCATACAGAAGTGCATTGGAATCTTCACGTGCATCATATTCTTGTAAGGCTATGGTTTGGTCGCATATTGTAATACGTCCTCCCCTAGTAGCTCAACGTCTTCCTTTATGTGTGTGAGAGAGAGAGATGATGTAGAGCAGTGTTTTTCAACTCCAGTCCTCAAGGCACACCAACAGGTCATGTTTTCAGGCTTTCCATTATTTTGCACAGGTGATTTGATCAGTTTCACTACCTTAGTAATCACCACAGCCATTTCATCTGAGGGAAATCCTGAAAACTTGACCTGTTGGTGTGCCTTGCGGACTGGAGTTGAAAAACACTGATGTAGAGAACCCCCAAACTCCTGTTTGTGTGGAGTGATGCCTGGGGTCCAACACTGAATTCTCACATAGAGAAGTGTGTTAAAATCCTTGCTAACCGCAGTTGTGGTTCACTCCCGTTCACCAGAGACGTTACACATAGTGTAATGAACATCTGACAGGGCGGTTTGCGAACGCTAACTGCGAACTTTCGTAAATGTCCGCGAACTGGAAGTTCGCGGCGGGCCCCATTGACTTTAATGCCAGGCGAATATTAAAAACCTGCAGGTCATATTTGCAGCCACAAAATACTTACTAGCTGTGCACAAATAGTCCCAAAACATGGACACTGACCTACCAGAAGTATTAAGTGAAAAACTGGATACATAAGTAAGTGCCGGCCATTACAGGCCCCAAAAATTAGCCCACATCCACAGGCGTTCACCTGACAGCAAACAACTTTGTATTCTGTGGCTGGAGGTACATTAAGCTATTCACCGGATACAGAAGTGCCGGCCATTACAGGCCCCAAAAATTAGCACACGGCCACAGGCGTTCACCTGACAGCAAACAACTTTGTGTTATGTGGCTGGTGGTACAATAGGCATTCACCAGATACAGAAGTAAGTGTCGGCCATTACAGGCCCCAAAAATTAGCCCACGGCCACAGGCGTTCACTGAGCAGCAAACAACTTTGTATTCTGTGGCTGGTGGTACATTAGGTATTCCCCGGATACCGAAGTAAGTGCCGGCCCAAAGAATTAGCCCACAGGCGTTCACCTGAATTTGAATGAAACATGGTCTACTGGTCACATGTGTTGAATTCCTCCGAGATCCATGCCTCATTAATTTTTTTTAGGTATTTTTGAGGTAGTCAACACTGTTCTGAGCTCGGCGAGTGCGCTTATCGGTCACGACCCACCCTGCTGCGCTGAACGTCTTTTCGGACAGAGGACACTGGACGAGGGGCAAGCCAACAGTTCCATTGCAAATTGTGCAAGTGTAACGTCCCTGCTGTGTAATTACAGTAGTGCAATTGGATTTAAGCTACAGAGGCCTCTCAGGTACAACCACCAATTCTCTCTCAGAATAAACAGAAAGTTTGGGGTTAATTCATCACAACCTCTGATGGCCAACCAATTGAAAGACTGTTGATGCTTATTCCTTCATAAGCATCTAACTGAGGGGGAACAGGTAAGTCTCTCTGATACAGACAAGATAGGAAGGATGTGACTGTTTTTAGCTTAAACATGCAAGGTATTACTGCCAATGTACATAACACACGCTATAGGTAAGCAGCTAGTATTTGATACTTGCGGTTCCGCTGAGTGTAGTAGTACCAAAGTGATGTAGGAGATGTCTGAAAGTCGCAAGGTGATGCAAGCTATTCCTGTATAGAAAGGATCAGCAGCTATCAAGGTAATGGCAGGTGTTCGACAAACAGGAACCAAAGACAAATCCGGGGCACAAGCCGTGGGTCAAGGGCTGGAGACGGTAGAGGAAGTCCGAAGGTACAGGCCGGGGTCAAAGGACAGGAGACGGCAGCAATCCGAGGTACAAAGCAAAAGGTCAGAAGTCGGGGTCAGTCTTGGAACTGCAGATCAGTACAGGAACTGTTGGCTCAGACAGGGAGATCAGATAACAATGAACTGACAAGGCTGTCAGAGTGAGGCAGGGCTTTATACCCTGGATAATTGGGTAAGCTGCCTCAGCTGGACCAGGATAGTCAGGTGCAGATTGCAATGAGTTCCAACTAAGGTGATCAGCACATTCAGCACCACCTTAGCTGGAAAGCAAGCAGAAATCCCAAACTGAGAAGTGGCTCAGAGGCAAGGTATTGAAATAGTAGGGGTGAGGTCCTGGGTTCAAGCCCACCCAGAGCCACTTGGAGCACGACCACGACTCGCTGTCTGCTTGGCACGATAGGGATCGTAACAGCAAGCTCTGGCCAGAGGTCAAGCCTGCCCACCCAGTAGTCCAGGGGTTCATCACTTCAGTGCATCCACATAGGCTGTTAACCCGATGTAGTCGGACACCTGTCGGTCTAGGCGTTCCCTGATGCTGGATCCGGAGGACAGCTGTCAATGGGTCGGCTAAAAGAATGATCTCATATCATTAGTGACCAAGACATTTTCAAAGCTGTTGTATTTGTACCCGAAACTGTTTCTCTGTGAGTAGAAATTCCTCTGCCAGCGGACACAAAAGCAGAATGCAGCATTTCCTGAAGCAAGGCCTGGAAGTGCTGCATTCTGATAGCCCTCTGTGATGGTGGTAACATTTCCGCCATGTTTTGTTTGTACCGGGGGTCTAAGTACGTTGCCACCCAGTACTGGTCCTTGCCCTTTATGCTTTTTATACGGGGGCCCCTTTTAAAACACTGGAGCATGAAGGCCCACATTTGCACTAAACTGGAAGCTCTGTACTGGCCTGGCTCCTGCTCATCTTTTAAGATAATGTCGTCCTGGTACTCCTCCCCCCATCCACGGACAACACCAGGGATCCCAGGAAGGTTTAAAGCATGCTCTTCTTGCACCTCCTCCTCCCCCCCGGCACCATCCTCCTCTGAATCCTCTTCAGACTCCCGTTGTTGACTTGTCTCAGGTAGAGTAGCCCCCCCCCTGGGAATTCATCCAGCATTCCGACTTTCTCATCTTCCTGTTCCTCGACGGCTTGATCAATGACACAACGCAATGCACGCTCCAGAAAGAAATCGTTAGGTACGATGTCACTGAGTGGCGCCCTGGCTGCGACTGACCAGTTTGGTGATCTCATCAAATGGCTACAGAAGTCTGCATGAGCAGCCATTGGCGCGGTGAAAAAAAAAACAAGCTCCCCAGAAACTGTTCTTCCACAGAGTTCGTACAGGTAGTCGTTAACTGCACGTTTCTGCTGGTGCAGCCTATTAAGTGTATACAATGTTGAGGCAAAAAATCGATGAAAGGAATTCATGGACAGCCGCACACCAAAATAAACCTAAAAATGTAGCCTTTATTGGTGTAAAAAGGATAAAAAGCACTACAAAACACAGCACAGCAAGCAGTGGGGTTAAAAACTCACGTGTTTCGCACAATCAGTGCTTAGTCACGCCCACGGTCTTTGAGGAGGACATTGATTGCTTATTGCATCTGCCTTGAGCGGTGGTCTCTTTTTCTTCATATACAATGTTGAGTTCCATTGCGTCGGGCAGTCACAAATAAAACGTTTGACTAGCAGGTTGTGTCGCCGCTGAATGTCAGCAAGGCGAGCCATGGCCGTGTAAGATCTTCTGAAATGGGCCGAGATTTTCCTGGCCTGCCGCAAGATGTCCTGGAGCCCAGGGTATTTGGCAATTAATCACTGCACGACTAAGTTCAGGACGTGTGCCATGCATGGCACGTGTGTAATTTTGCCCTGTTTCAGCGTGCTTAGCAGATTGGCACTGTTATCGCACACCACTTTACCAACTGTCAAATTGAGCGGTGTTAGCCACTGATCTGCCTGTGCACGCAAAGCTGAAAGGAGTGCAGGACCAGTGAGGCTCTTGTCTTCCAGGCACAATAGATGCAGCACAGCATGGCGACATCTCACCTGGCATGTGAGATGGGGATCTTGGGCGGCGCAGCGAAAGATACGGTAGCATCGGAAAATGAGGAGTCAGCCGAGGAGGAGAAGAGGCAGGCCTGCATGCAATCAGTGGCGGTAAAACCAAATCTACATAGGTGCCACGGGTTACATGCTTGACGGCCGTCAGAAGGTTCACCCAGTGGGGAGTGAAAGTTATATACCATCCCTGTCCGTGTTTTCTAGAACAGTGTTTCCCAACTCCAGTCCTCAAGGCACACCAACAGGTCATGTTTTCAGGATTTCCCTCAATTGAAACAGCTGTGGTCATTACTAAGGCAGTGAAACTGATCGAATCACCTGTGCAAAATAATGGAAATCCTGAAAACATGACCTGTTGGTGTGCCTTGAGGACTGGAGTTGGGAAACACTGTTCTAGACCACGTGTCTGTGGTCAGATATATCTTGGCACCGACATTGTGTGCCAGAGATACATTCACTTGCCGCTGAAGCTGAACATGGCCATATAGCTCTGGCACATTCCATTGTGGTGTTCCAATGGTCACAAATTTTCGAAAGGCCTCCGAGTCCACCAGTTTATATGGCAGTAGTTGGCGGGCTATTAGTTCCGACAAGCCAGCGGTCAACCGTTGGGCAAGAGGGTTATCTGGTGGTGGTGGTGAGCCACTCAACCAAGTCTGGTGCGTTTTTTAATCGAACGAACATTGTGCCACTTCCCACTTTGGCTCTGGCCTGGTGCTCCTGCCCTACCCCTACCACCCCTGCCTCTTCCTCTGCCTGTCATTTTTTAAATTACCCTGTGACAAACGTTTCTAGAGAAGCACAGCACATGTGGAAGAAGGTATATAAAAAAATCTGTCGTTTTTTGGGGGGCCACTGGTTTATCGCACCAGTTGTGAAACGTTTTTTTTTTTTCAGGAAATGTTGTTAATGTGTGTAGCAGAGGTAACGCAGCGAAAGAGACAAAAATTCAGCAGTAACCAAATACACCGCCAGTCACAATGCTGCACAATACAAATCCACTTTAATATGCTTTCTATATTTGAAAGTATATTACACCTATATACGGCAGAGCAAGTAGTACACCTATACTAGTGCTTGAAAGGATTTTTGTGGACCTGTTAGGTAACGATTTGTGTCACTACAGTCTGTCCCTGCTGGAAACAGCAAACTGTCCCTACACTGACAAAAAGTATATGGGCCAGATTCAGAAGGAACTTACGCCGACGTATCTCGAGATGCGCCGCGTAAGTGTCAAGATACGCCGTCGTATCTATGCGCTGTACCCAGAAAACTAGATACGCCAGAAAATAGGCTTCTTCCGCCTGACGTAACTTTCATACGCCGGCGTATCATGGGCGCATATTTACGCTGGACACATCTGGCAGACCCATTGATTTAGCATTCAAATATGCAAATGAGGGAGATACGGTGATTCAGAAACGTACGTTTTGCTGGTGTAAAGTTACCCCTCATTAAGCAGGGGTAACTTTGCACCAGACTTGCATAGGTCAGCTGGAGAGCAGCTACAGCAGCACCGTAACGGACGAGCTGAGCAACCACACTTGCAGGACAACACATCTGTATGCCAATATGCCAGTGGTAGCCGTGGTCATAGCACTACTGCGTCTACGGGCACGTAGGAGGTCACGGGACAGGATATACCGAACTGGCATCAACGTGTTTGGCATGGGTGATTCGGAGGTGTATCGAATCTTCCGATTCAGCCCTGATGCCATCCTCGAAATAGCCACAGCCCTGCATGATGACCTCACCAGCCAGACACACCGCGTACATTCAGCCACTGGTCAAGGTACTGGCAACACTGCATTTCCTTGCCAGTGGATCTTTGCAGCATACAAGTGGAGTTGTGTCTGGGATGTCACAATCCACCATGAGCAGATGCGTGCACCAGGTTGTCCCCCCAATCCTCACATGCATGTCCCACCACATCATCAGACCCACCAATGAGCATCTGCGGTAGAACACAATGCAGGATTTCTACAGAATTGCCACAGAGCACATGTACCGCAATCGTAAGCATTGGCATTCCATCAACGTACAGGTGATAGCCGATGCCAAATGCCTTTATGGCACGTCCGTGCCAAACACCCCGGGTCCAGCCACGACAGCTACATATACCGTCAAAGCACCATCCCAACAGAATAAAAAAAAAATGTGTACAGGGACAGCTTGCTGGTTGGTGAGTGATATGGGTGTCAGGCATGACTGTCCGACCCCATGATGCAGACATCACAAGGGGCACATTCACGGCTAACATCCTCCTGTCTTTTCCCTTCCAGGTGACGCGGCATATGCACTTGGGCCCCATCTCCTGACTCCATTCTGGGATCCCCAAACCGAGAAGATACAATGCTGCACACATACGTACCCGTGCAGTGGTGGAGCACACATTTGGCATCCTGAAGTACCGTTTCCGATGCCTGGATACATCCGGGAGGGCCCTGTTGTATTCCCCAAACTTTGTGTGTCAGATCATCGGTGCATGTTGTGTGCTGCACAACTACACCATGAGAAAGGGCCTGCAGATTGACATATGTGATGACCTGACCCCCCAACCACACTGCCCGAGAAGAGCAGTCAGGAGGTGCCTCGTGGAACGCATCTTTGCATGTTAAACACACACATTCATCATGGCACACGGACAATGCACACATGTACACCACTGTGGTGCCTAGCTCACACACACCACACCACATCCACATCACATTGGATTAGCCCAAGTCCACCGCACGGGACTTGGGAGCAGCAACGCCACGCCAAGGCCCCAATGATGTCGCTGTCCATTCATACCACATTCACGCGGTTGTGGGGATAACTTCTCCCCGACGACCCAGGGTGACACACCTTACTAACAGGAGTGTCAGCCCCACAGTCACACACCAGTCACAATGTAGCCTGCACTCCTCAACGTGTGCAGATACTACAAAATAAAGAAACTCATAACCTGAATATCATAAATAAAATAATAAACTCATAATGAGTAGACAAAGCAACAAAAAAACTTATCACGTGAACAAAAAAGAAAAAAAGGCACTCATTTGCCCTGTCGTGGGCTACGCCTGGTGCCAAGGCTCCTGGTCCTCAGTTGCCTGGGGGGAGCCTCAGGTGGGGGGTGGGGCATCTGGTGGAGGAACATCCCCCGGTCTCTCCCTGGCTGGCTGCCTGCCTTCCAATGCCAGGGCAATGCGGTGGAGGAAATTGTTGGTCTCCATCTGCATTCACAGCTGGCGAGTGGTGGTGGTGCGCTGGTGGCAGCTTGTTTGCCTCCCCTCCTCCTCTATGGCTGCTGCCAGGCTCCTCCCCTCCACCTGCATGGCAGCTGTATTAGCCTCAACAGCCACTGTAAGGCTCCAGACCTCAGACACAAGGCCTGATGGTGTGGCCTGCAGCTCCCCCAGACAGGTCACAATAGCTGTGCAGTTAGAACTCACATCCTGCAGGCTGTCAGTGATAGAGGTAGACTGATCAGCCTGCTGGGTGAGTGCCTGCTGGGCAGCCTGTGTCTGGGCCAAAGGAGGCCAGGCTCTCTGCCACATGGTGCAGGTCACCCACTAATGCATCCAAATGGCGGGTCTGCTGGGCCTGGTCCCTCGCCAGATTCTCCTCCAACTCATCCGGATCACCCCTGGTTTTGCGGGTAGCCATCCTGGGGGCAGGAGAGGCTTGGGGCCGGCTGTATGGGGAGGCCCTTGAGGGGCTAGCTCTGATGGGGGAGGAGATCCTGAAGTGGCTATCCGTGATGGGGGAGGAGGCCCTTGAGGGGATATCCCTGATGGGGGAGGAGGTTTGGGAGGGTTCTGGGATGGGAGTCGTCTCCACAAAGTAGACACCTTCCTCCAGAGTACCGTGCTCCTCCTCTACTTCCTCTAGAGGTGAGGTGTGGGCAATCTCCTCTGGGGGTGGCGTGGGTCGCCCAGCAGCCGACGACGGCCCAGCTCCCTCCAGCATCTGTGGAAGATACAAAACATTCACATGTTGGTGGACCCACACACTTGACACATGTTCCCTTTCACCCCCTCACATGCTACACCCCGGATAGGAGATAAAACACACTTACCTGCCCTCAAGGCCTTATCCACGGAGTCATAGCCCTCCAGGCCGTCCACCTGCTCCCTCTCCAGGCACCTGGCAATGACCTGCTCATCAGGAGTGAGGGTGATCTTACTGGCTGGTCCACCTCCTGTGCCCCTGGTATGCCTCCTCATCGTGGCCAGCTTGTCCTTGACCAGACGACGCAGGTCGTCCTTGGGACTCCGAACCTCAAGGCCAAGGGAATTCACCTGTGCTGTAATCTCCTCCAGGATCTCATCCTTCTTGACCTTGCTGGTCTGGCCACTCTGTGCCCAATGGAGGCATGCGCCGTACTTCTCCTCAGGGCTAAAATGTTTCTTCCTCCGATCCTTAGCAGTCACTGGTGCAAACATGGCTCAAAATACAAAAGTACTAACACAAAAAATGTTATGGTGTACTTTTGCACTTGACGGGCGCATGTCTGGGCGTATTTATGCACTGGGCATAGGCAGTGGGCTGGCGTATCTTAGGGGTTACGCCGGGCGTAGTTGTGAGCATGCGCAGAGGGGAGCGGGACATACTTTCACGTCACGGTGCATGCGCCGTTCGTTCGGCCCTTCATTTGCATGGGGTCACGCTTCATTAACATGGATCACGCCCACTTCTTTCCTACTGAATTACGCCGGCTTGCGCCTATGATTTTACGTTACACCGGCGCATCGTTGGGAGCATTTGCTTTCTGAATACCATGCTTGCCTCTCCACGCTGCGCCAGCGTAGTGTAAAAAAGATAAGCTACGCCGGCATAAATATGCGCCAATGTATCTGAATCCGGCCCTATGAATGTATTACACACCTATGTACTGCACAGCAAGTAGCACACCTATACCAGTGCTTGAAATGACTTATGTGGACCTGTTAGGTAACGATTTGTGTCACTACAGTCTGTCCTTGCTGAAAACAGCAACCTGTCCCTACACTGACAAAAAGTATATGAATGTATTACACACATATGTATTGCACAGCAAGAAGCGCACACACACACACACACACCTATACCAGTCCTTAAAAGGACTTCTGTGGACCTTTTAGATAGCTATTTGATTAAATACAGCCTGTCCCTGCTCCAAACACCAACCTCTCCCTACACTGACAAAAACGATATAAATGTATTAGACACAAATATACTGCACAGAAAGTAGCACACCTATACCAGTCCTTAAAAGGACTTTTGTGAACCTTTTAGATAGCTATTTGATTGAATACAGCCTGTCCCTGCTTCAAACACCAACCTCTCCCTACACTGACAAAAAGCAGAATGTAAGATGGCCGCCAGATCAGGTCTATTTATAAGGTAGGGGGTATGTCCATGTGCTGAAATGTCTTAATTGGCTGTCCTGCACAACCTGATGGATGTGTCATAGGTCAAATTTCTTACACATGTAACATTGCGGAACGCCGCGAACATCGCCAGATGTCTGCAAGGTTCGCTGTCAAGCGACCATCGGGCGAACCGGCAGGCCAATGGCTGCTGGTGCTCAAATTTTTTGGGGGGCGCAAACAAATGAAAAAAAAAAAAACAATTGCAGCCTCACTGTGCCCATCAAACGCAGCCACTGTGTCCATTAAATGCAGCCACTGGGCCCATCAAACGCAGTCACTGTGCAATCAATTGTCACCACTGTGCCATGCCATCAAACAGCCACTGTGCCATGCCATCAAAAGCAGCCACTGTGCCATCAATTGTCACCACTGTGCCATGCCATCAAAAGCCGCCACTGTGCCATGCCATCATACGCAGCCACTGTGCCATAATTGTCACCACTGTGCCATGCCATCAAACAGCCACTGTGCCATCAATTGTCACCACTGTGCCATGCCATCATACACAGCCACTGTGCCATAAATTGTCACCACTGTGCCATGCCATCAAACGCAGCCACTATGCCATCAATTGTCACCACTGTGCCATGCCATCAAACGCAGCCACTGTGCCATAAATTGTCACCACTGTGCCATGCCATCAAACGCAGCCACTATGCCATCAATTGTCGCCTCTGTGCCCATTGTCACCACTGTGCCCGTTGTCACCACTGTGCCATCAAACGCAGCCCATCAATTGTCACCACTGTGCCATGCCATCAAATGCAGCCACTGTGCCATGCCATCAAAAGCAGCCACTGTGCCATCATTTATCGCCATTGTGCTCATCAATTGCCACGACTGTGCCATGCCATCGAATGCAGCCACTGTGCCCATCAATTGTCACCACTGTGCCCATCAATTGTCACCACTGTGCCATGCCAAACGCAGCCACTGTGCCCATCGTCACCACTGTGCCATTCCATCAAACGCAGCCACTGTGCCATCAAATGCAGCCACTGTGCCATCAATTGTCACCACTATGCCATGCCATCAAAACGCAGCCACTGTGCCATCAATTGTCGCCACTGTGCCATCAATTGTCACCACTGTTGCCATGCCATCAAACGCAGCCACTGTGCCAGCAATTGTCACCACTGTGCCCAGCAATTGTCACCACTGTGCCCAGCAATTGTCACCACTGTGCCCAGCAATTGTCGCCACTGTGCATAGCAATTGTCGCCACTGTGCCCAGCAATTGTCGCCACTGTGCCCAGCAATTGTTGCCACTGTGCCCTGTAAAATGCCCCCTCCCCCCGCCTGGCACTTAGCTTTCTGGGGTCAGCCATCCTGCTTCTACGATCCCTCAGCTAATCAGGTTACCGGTACCCAGAACTGGTGAACCTGATTGGCTGGGACGCCTGTCAGTCTTATCCAAGGAACATTTCTGGGGTCGGCCATACTCCTTTCACAGCCCCTCGATGTCTTCTCCCGCCCTCGATGACGCTTCAGCCAATCAGATTTCTGGTAACCAGAACCGGTGAACCTGATTGGCTGAGACGCCTGTCAGTCTTATCCAAGGAATGCACCCCCCGTGCCTCCCTTGGATAAGTATTTGGAAGCCGATTACAGCCTGAGGTCTGTAATCTGAAAGCCTATCAGAGCACTTCCACAGCCAACCAGCTGCAGTTATTCAGATGCCCGGCGGTCACCAGGGGGCCTGCCATCTGAATAGTGGGCAGCAGCGGCAGCGACAATACATAGATTTATGCAATGCATGTGTCATGGACCTTGGAATGCAGAAGTGTTCCTCCTTGAAATCTGTTACACAGCAGGGGGTATTCTGCCCTGTCTTAGTACTCCAGACGGCTCTATTGTTCTGTGTCTGGCTATTGTGTACATTGATTGCCCCCTGGGGCTTCTGTCTCATTACACATAGCAGTCCTTCTATTCAAGCTATCGGACCAATCTCTGCTGAGTCATTTTGAAGTCCTCATTTGCATGGAAGAGGACCTGAAGGAGAACTGCAGGTACTTTACAATTGACCAATAGGAAAGCGGTTGTTGGGGGCGGGATGTTTCAAATTCTGTATAAAAGTGTGTTGTGTGTTTCTATTAACCACTTAAGGACCGGACCAATATGCTGCTAAATGCCCAGAGGCGTTTTTACAATTCGGCATTGCATGGTTTTTAACAGACAATTGCGCGGTCATGCGACATGGCTCCCAAACAAAATTTGCGTCCTTTTCTTCCCACAAATAGAGCTTTCTTTTGATGGTATTTGATCGCCTCTGCGCTATATACAAAAATAGAGCGACATTTTTGAAAAAAAACTATATTTTTTACTTTTTGTTATAAGAAAAATCGAATAAACAAAATTTTAGTCAAACATTTAGGCCAAAATGTATTCAGCCACATGTCTTTAGTAAAAAAAAATTGCAATAAAAAAAAAACTAGCTACCTAGCGGCAACAGTGACACTAATACAGCGTTTAGAAAAATTATCGCTTAGTGACACTGGCAATAGGGGGTGAAAGGGTTAACTAGGGTGGTGATCAAGGGGTTAAAACTTTATTAGGGGGGGTACGGGTCTACCCTGGACCTAACACTAACTGCCTGTCACAGTAACTGTCACACTGACACTAAATGCAGTGATCAGTAAATATATGATCACTGCATTCAGTGACACTGTGACAGGGGGGTGTGATCGGGGGGGGGTTAATGTGCCTACATGTCCTGGTGTCAGTGTACTGTTGGACAGACTCACTTGTGATGTCTTCTCTCCTCAGCGGCGGTTGAAAATACCGCCGAGAGGAGAGATTACATCACTTCCCCCTTCCTGTGTTTACACAGGAAGAGGGCGGGGGAGTGCGCGCATTGGCTGGGAGCGATCTGGAGGGGGCGGACAAAAACGAACAGCCGCCCCCTCATCCCGTATCGCTTTTGAAGCCACGGGGACCGCCGCAAGTACCGGGGGGGGGGCCAATCGGACCCCCGACCCACGTCTAGGCAGGGACGTACAGGTACGCCAATGTGCCTGTACGTGCCATTCTGCCAACGTATATGTACATGCGGCGGTCCTTAAGGGGTTAAAGAGTCTTCCTGTTTGAACTTACATGAAGCCTGCCTGGTGTTTGTTCTAATGGATTCCGAACGATACATAGCTGTAGTTCGGATCCCAGAGCCTTGGATGACAGAACCATCAGACGTTGCAATCTGCAATCTGATTCAATAGAAGCAGAGGAGTGTCGGGAGAGTGGAACTGAGTGAGCAAGGGTCTCATTACATTGGTTGGCAGTGGTGGGATTTGCTCTCCAGTTACTGGGACACTCCAAACCACCACAATGAAAGGCATGCAGGAGAGCCACACTGAAAGACTTACTTGAGAGCCGTTGAGGGACCGGTGGGACAAAGAATAAGGCCACCCTGATCAGTGAGCTAGCCGAGATGGATCAGAGGGATGGTGATGAAGGACCCCGGTCAGTTGAAGACTTGTTTCAGAAACGAGTTCGAGAGCGGTTGGTGCTAACCCATCAGAGACCGCCATACAGAATGCCATTAGAGGCATCCAGCTGCAGGATGAGCGACGAGAGAGAACGAGAGCGACAAGAGAGAGAACAAGAGCGTCAACATGAGCAGAGAATAGCAGAAATACGACAATCTGTGAAAACGCCTAAAGAAGCAGCACCGAATGAAAGGAGAGGCGAGGTACAGATACCAGTCACCATGGAAGAGGAATTCAGAACGAGGTTACAAGAGAAGCAGATACAGCACAGAGGACCAGTATCAGAGGAGGTCCTGCTTGGATGGTCTGATTCGATTCGCTGCGAACTCTGGAAGGAAGCGATAGCCCGTGAGCAGCGACACCAGGGAAAAGTTCTCCCCTCCATCCATGTAAGGTACTGATCACAGTATGAAGTACGAATGCTGTTATTGGGGGAACAACCGAAGCAGGAGTGGACAGCAGAGTTAAGCAGGCTGATCCAGGCAGAGATGCAGTTGGACGAGAGCTACAGAGCCCTCCGGTGGTATGTAGTCCAAGAGTGCCCGTGGTCAACGGATGACAGCCCCACGGAAGGCTTTGACTATGATGGCCTGGGATTGTTGTATTGGAGGATGTCCAGTGATCCTGACTTTGGGAATGATCGGGAGTGGCGTTTGGAGGAAATAATGGAGCACAGAGAGCGAAGACTGAATGTCTCGGAAGTGCACTGGTTACAGGAAGATTTGGAGCTCCTGGCCGTTCAGGAATGGGAGCTGGAAATCGCCTACAAACAGCTGCTAAACTTTGCTCAGCAGCAGGGTGGGGCTCCATTTGCCTGGGACTATGAGGAAATATCAGCTGACAACGCTGAAATCCTGGCTGATGAATCGGCAGTGGCAAATCTGGAGATTGCCATTCCCTAAGCCAAAAGTGCTGACCGCAGCGCCGAGCTCTGCTAACCTCTGCTAACCTCTGCTCAGTACCTATAGCATCTTCTGGGTTCCATGGACAGGAGATGGTGAACCTCTATCCCGAGACACCAGTTGTAGAAACAGGGGATTTAATAGACTTTTCTGCTGAGGAAGAACAAGCTGATGAGCCTCCAGCAGAAGAGCTGGGATCAGGGCATAACTTCACTGTGCTCTTCCCAGCACCAAGGGCAGTATCTGTGGAGTTACAAGGAACTTCCCCAGCTGAAGCGCTGATTACCGGACAGAGGGTTCAAGACCTCTGCCCCACCCCTGTGGCAGTTCCGGAGGTTCAGGGTGAGAAGGTGGCGATCACTCCCCAGCCGCAGATTACAGAATGTATGGACTGTTCAGAGCATGGTATGGATAGGGATGAGCTTCGTGTTCGAAACGAACGTATGTTCGACTCAAACATCGTCCGTTCGATCGTTCGTCGAATTTCGAACAAAAACGATCGTTCGCGGCAAATTCGAGTGAAACTAAGCGACCGTTTTTAAAACTTTTTTCCCATTGATACTACTATCAATGGAAAAAAAAAGTTTTAAAAACGGTCGTGGGGGGGCTGCACACAACTACAGCTTGAGCGGATATCGGTGGATGGGACTGTGGTCTCCACTCACAGCAACCCAGAAGAAGAGCTGGCAACAGAAGAGGGGGTTCCTGTGGTAGTGGATGGAACTTCAGTCTTCAAAGACACAACCCCATAAAATGGTGCGGCACTGAGAGGGGAAGATGTCAGCCTTGCTTTGCATCGGGGGGTTTTAACCTACCACAAGTGGATGGGTTTTTAGTCTCCACTTGTATACCCCAGGGATGGGGGGCAGTTGGCCCAGATCCCCAACAGCATGATGAACTGAGCCCAGCCACCCTGTCTTCTCTCCAGCGGCTGAAAGGACTCCAGGTAGAAGGGCCAGTTAAGGTCTCTCCCCAGCAGCGGATATGTTCTCTGAGAGAGACAGAGGTTGGCTGGGTGAGTAATGCTCTGTTTGGGACAATTTATTTGGGGTACTGTGTGGGTACCGGCATTGGGTCTCCTCCTGTGTTAGTCTCCTGCTAAAGGGGGAGATGTGTGACAGACCTAGCCGGGACAGGGGCTTTTGGAGAGGACTGAATGCGAGCCTCTTGCCTTCCGATTATGGGCCAGGGCCTCAAAACAGGCAGATGTGTTATCCCAGCCGACAGACCTGGGACCTTAAGACTACTTTTCCAACATCCTCGAGTTGACCCGTTCGGGGTCCCACTGTGGCTGTTGGACTGTTTCCCAGGGGAAGTATTGTCATGGACCTTGGAATGCAGAAGTGTTCCTCCTTGAAATCTGTTACACAGTGGGGGGTCTTCTGCCCTGTCTTGGGACTCCAGATGGCTCCATTGTTCTGTGTCTGGCTATTGTGTACATTGATTGCCCCCTGGGGCTTCTGTCTCATTACACATAGCAGTCCTTCTATTCAAGCTATCGGACCAATCTCTGCTGAGTCATTTTAAAGTTCTCATTTGCATGGAAGAGGACCTAAAGAAGAACTGCAGGTACTTTACAATTGACTAATAGAAAAGCGGTTGTTGGGGGTGGGATGTTCCAAATTCTGTATAAAAGTGTGCTTCCATTAAAGAGTCTTCCTGTTTGAACTTACATACAGCCTGCCTGGTGTTTGTTCTAATGGATTCCGAACGGCACATAGCTGTAGTTCGGTTCCCGGAGCCTTCGATGACCAAACCATCAGACGTTGCAATCTGCAATCTGATTCAATAGAAGCAGCGGAGTGTCGGGAGAGCGGAACCGAGTGAGCAAGGGTCTCGTTACAGCATGAATCTATGTATTGTATCAGTGAATACCATGTATCTATGGATGCACCACCACTGCGACAGGCATCTCTAATGAGTGAGCCATAATGTTTGCTGTAGCCTCTAGCAGCCAGGTAGGCTGCATGGTGGACACAGGTATGTTGCATTGGTGGACACAGGTATGTTGCATTGATGTGCACAGGCATGCTGCATTGGTGGGCACAGGCATGCTGCATTGGTGGACACAGGCAGGCTGCATTGATGGACACAGGCAGGCTGAATTAGTGGACACAGGCAGGCTGCATTGGTGGGCACGGGCAGGCTGCATTGGTGGGCACGGGCAGGCTGCATTGCTGGGCACGGGCAGGCTGCATTGCTGGGCACGGGCAGGCTGCATTGCTGGGCATGGGCAGGCTGCATTGGTGGGCACGAAGAGGCTGCATTGGTGGGCATGAGCAGGCTGCATTGGTGGGCATGAGAAGGCTGCATTGGTGGGCACGGGCAGGCGGCATTGATGGACACAGGCAGGCGGCATTGATGGACATGGGCAGATGGCATTGATGGACACAGGCAGGCGGCATTGATGGAAACAGGGTAGGTTGCATTGATGGACACAGTTAGGCTGCATTGATGGACACAGGTGAAGCAGCATTGATGGGCACAGGTGAGTCTGCACTGATGGACACGGATAAAGTTGTTGTTAAAAATTATTTTTATAACTTAATTCTGCATAAAACATTTAGGTGTCATTTCATGAGATAATTAATGAGGGTGACTGGTGCAGCATATAAGGGATAACCAGCTTCTCATAACCAATAAGTAACAGCCTCAATTCCTAACTGTAGACATCAAGTGAAATCCGTGTTCCCCCCACCTGGGTCCCCACTCACCAGATGGTGCTCCCCACAAGGGGGTGTAGAGCCTTATGGAATCAGTGAAGCGTGTCGTTCGCTTACCAGCTGCTGACAGGCGAGATACTCAGCGGGTTGCAGCGGTCTCCATCAATGTTGTAAGTGATGAGCGTGAGAGGGGAAAAAAAGAGGAGTCCACATAGAGTAGTAATCCTTATACTCTGGGTATATTTATTTAAAAATACTTAATCGTTCCAGCAAAAAAATTTTGGTGTGGAAAGATAAAAATAAATTATAGAAATATAAAATTAAAAACAAATCTTGCTTGCAGGCAAGCAAGGAACAAAGTCCAATATTAGGTCCTGATATACTGAACAGAGCGCCAGGCTAATCCCGGGTGGGATGCATTGCAGTCCCAATGAAGAGCGTGTGGCGTGTTGGGTGTTTGCGTTCCACCGCTTATCTATAAGTAAATAAAAGCAGTTATAACAAAACATTAAAAAAAGGAACATTAAAGTGATGTGTTTAGTCATAGAGAACCACAGAGGCCGAGTAAATTCTTACCCTACACGGGTGGTGACTGCATACGTAGCACCAAGGGAATACGTCTGTCCCAGCAAATGTAAGAGCACAGGGGGCATAAATTCCCAGTCTATGGGTACAAAGAATCAACATCTCATATGAAACGTCAACATTTGGTCTCAAGAATATAAATATTCATACTGAATCATACATCACATCAGGGGTCCCATTACCTTGACCAAACATTGTCCTTGTGGTCACATAGAGTTCCTACTATATTGGTACCACATCTATAACAGAGAAAATGGTGGACTTATCAGGACACCTAAAAAAAGATAGAGATTGTCAAAAAGGGTTCTGGTACTATATAATGCTCTGTAAAGTAAAGTAAATACAGCCCTGTATAACCCTGTATACTTTAGGTTAAGTTATACTTTCTATACTCCCTTTACTTCACAGAGCATTATATAGTCCCAGTATCCTTTTTGGCAATCTCTATTATTATTATTTTAGGTGTCCTGATAAGGGCTTTTTTTTAACTCAACCCTGTTCTCTGTTATAGATGTGGTACCAACTTAGTAGGAATTCTGTGTGACTACAAGGACCACCTTTAGTCATGGTAATGGGACCCCTGATGTGGCAAATGGTTCAATGTTAATACTTCTATTCTTTAGACCATATGCTGATGTTGATTCTTTGTACCCTTAGACCGATAATTTATGCCCCCTATTATAATGCACCCACATTCGTCTGTACAGATGTTTTCCATTGGCGCTTCGCATGCAGTGACCACCTGGGTGGGGTAAGACTTTACACAACCTCTGTGGTTCTCTATGACTAAAACACATTTGTACTCGGAGCCTCTTGGTGGAATAGGGGAAAAGAACAGCTGTGAAATAAAGGTGACCTGAGGTGTGCCGTAGTCACGGGGTCAGTATGCCTGAAGGGGGGCATACCCGAGAAGATATGTGAAATAAGGTGAAAGAGAAACAGAAAATAGACAATAAGAAGGGAAAGGGAGGGTGGGAGAAATGCGAGAAAACGCTGACAGACAAAGCGGGTGTAGGGGCTGGTATATGTGCCCAAGGCTCCTCCTACAAATGTAAAAATAATTTATTGATCACCAAAATCAATCAGCCAGATGAGCAAAAGCCAGAGACATCTCTGCAAGAGGTTCTGGGATGTATCTGGCATAACTTCCGACTTCCATCTACCTAATTTCTTAATGACATGAACCGGGACACCCTGACGAGAAGCCGCAGAGGTGGCCCCGATCCTGAAAGAATGTCCCGAGTATGACCTGGGATTCAACCCCAAGTTCCCCAAGAGGGTGCGGCAAAACCTCATGAACTGTGCCGAGGTGAGGGGTGCCCCGTTAACCGGCAAAAGTGGGCTGTCCCTGGGAAACCCTGATAACTGGACCATGAGCTCATCCAGGACTGTGACCGGGCACCAACCCGACTCCACCCTAAAATATCTGATACTAGTACCCGGCCCTACCTGCTGCGTCTTGCACGCTTCTAAATGTAGTATGAAATAGTCAGGGAATCTAACCAACTGACTGATTACCAGCGTGCGGGACGTGGGACCTGAACGAGTGAATTCCCCTGTTCTCAAGAACCCATAGAAGGCTAGATGAATCGCTGCCTTAAGCACCAAGCTAGGCAGTAACATGAAAGGCGCTCCTGTCAGCATATCTGACATGGCCCGGAAAATATGCCCTGTGATAGGCAACCTGTTAGAGGAGCTTGGTGGGCTGCTCTTCTGGATACCCCTCAGGATGGCCTTGACAGAATGTGCTGAAAACAGTGACGGCCTGCCAGGATAGAGAAGGGACATGTAATGCTGTATACCTGCCAGATACCCTTTGATAGTATTGGGGGACAGTTTCAGCCGGAAGTGACAATAGGCCATAAACGACAAAAGGTACTGATTGTCAAAAAAGTCCGGTCGGGGATACCGTGCCAGGAAGGTCTGAAAGGTGTTGCAAGCTGTACTGTATGCCTTCCTGGTGTTGCTGGCCAGTGATCTGTCGATCAAACCGAGAGCCCCTGCCCAGTGCATGCTTAGTCCATCGTCAATAGTGGAGACGGGGTGGCACTGATATCCGCACCCGGGACCTGCCGAGAAAAGGATAACACGTCAAACCGAGATAAAGCGTCTGCCGCGGTATTCTGAACCCCGCTAATGTACCTACAGTGGACGTGGAACTTGAACTGAAGGGAAAGCCATGTGAGTCTACGTATAAAGGACATGATGTGAAGTGACCCCGACCTTCCCTTGTTGATAATCTCAGCAGTCACCTGGTTGTCCGTGTGGAACACCACCGAGTTGCCTGTCCATAAGTGTCCCCATACTTGTGCTGCAGCCACTATGGGATAGACTTCGAACAATGCCGAAGTCCGAGCGAAACTGGGTATCGCCCGACACTCACTTGGCCATGGACCGACCAGCCAATGGTTGCCAAAAATGGCGGCATAACCCCCAGTAGCCGCAGCATCCGTAACTACTTGAAAAGATGTTTCGGAAACTGCAGGAATGAACATGGACACCCCATTCCAGTCCCGCAAAAACTGCTCCCACATGCGTAAGTCAGCTGCGGCGGCCGAGTCCAAATTTACCACTGAATCTGCATCCGGAGCTGCGGGAACAGAGCCAGCAGCCGGGAGATGAACGACCTGCCCTGTGGAATAATCCTCATGGCAAAATTCAACATCCCCAGTAAAGATTGCAGATCCTGCCTGGTAGTGGCCCGGGTTACAGTAAACCCATGGATCCGTTCCCTAATCCTGGACAACTTGTCCGCCGGTAGCCTTGCCTCCATAGTTAGAGAATCCAGTATGATTCCTAGAAAGGTCAGCGTGGTGGCTGGGCCCTCCATCTTCTGAGGTGCCAACGGAACATTGAGAGCGGAACACACAGCCACCAACTTCTGGAGGTCGGAGGGTGTCCGTCCCGCGCTTTCAATGAAAAGATAGTCATCTAAGTAATGTAGCAACTCCTGACAGCCTGCCTCCTGCAAGAGAATCCAGTTGAGCGCGTCCGCGAAAACATTGAACAGCCAAGGGCTGCTTTTGGAGCCGAAGGTGAGGTGGGTAGCAAAATAATAGCTCCCCCTCCACTTGACACCGTGCCATTGCCATAGGGAAGGCCGGATAGGCAGAAGCTTAAATGCATCCGACACATCAGCCTTGGACAACCACGCGCCTCTACCCATATTGATGATTTGTTGGATGGCCTGGTCCACGGAAACATATTTAAGAGAAAACTCCTCGGATGGAAACAACAAATTTAAACTGAGTACCTTGGAGCAATGAGGAGCAGACAAGTCATAAATTAATCAAGCTTCATTAGAAAATTTCCCCCTGACTAACCCAAGAGGGTTGACTGCAACTGATGGAATGTTGGGGAAGAGAATGGCCTGCAGCAGTCCCTCCACCACCTCAACATCCATGCCTGCGGATAATAAATTTTTGCATTCGAAGGAGCCCTGGGGCAACGTGACCAAGCCCGTGTAAAAACCCTGCACAAACCCCTCTGTTAAGAACTGACAAAGGGAGGGGGAAGGGTGGGAAGCCAAACAGGACTGCAGATACGTGACGTTGATGCGGCTTAGTCAGGAGGACTTCCCCTGTTTAAGCGTGCAGGATGACTTAGGGTGTGCCCTGTAGCAGGTGGCGCAGACATGCAGCAGGCGGCACTGACTGTAGTTACAGGACCCCTGATTATTATTACAAAGCTGCGACTTGCCCAGATACAGTATCGGCCGGCCCAGCTTGTCAAAGGCGGTCGAAAGGCTGGGGGATGGCATCAAACTAGTGGGTGCTCTGGAATTACTCGGCACCGCAGGGGAACCCATGAGAGGACACCAGTAGGACATGTGGGAGGACGACTGACAAGAGGAGCAGACCGGAGACCTCAAGCCCGCAAAGTGCCGACAAAAAAGCTCCATATCCACCACATTCCAGTCAGTCACTGCCTGATGCTGGGTAAACACGGCCGCCGCCTTAGCCGAAAATGACCGGTGGTAGTCGTAAAACGCAGAACCACTGTATTTATAGCCCAGCTCCACGACCGCGTACAGGTATAGATCCAGTTCCTCCCTCCTCTGAGGCCTGACCGAGCAGATAACATCCCGCAAGATGCTAAACGCCAGGACAAACTCCGGGACGGAGAGCTTGCGGCTCAGTCTATGGTCCCTGGTCTTCACTACCACTGAGACGTCACCACAGGCGTAGGATTTGTTATCCGCAATGTCATGGGCTGCTATTAACAGGGAGGCTAAATTAACGTCTTTCCCAACATTTTTTGATGTTGGCCGGGACAAAATGAGCGGGAGTGACCGAAAGAGAACTGACGGTCTTACCTACAGGGCCTGGGACCACCAAGGCCGTCCCCGGGTCTGCCGATGAAGAGGGAACGACAGGTACTACTGGAGCCCGGCAGGGAGGACTCTCCAGGACCTCCACCCTGGCCCATAACTCCTGAAAAGATGTGGCCAGGACATTGAGTGAGGAATGTATGAGCGTTAAGGGAGGCCCCCACTGAGCGCAGGGTCACTTGTTCCGGAGCAACGCTTGAAGCCCTGGGGAACAACAGTCTGAACAGTTCAGCCTTGCGTGCCGACGATGGATGGGAGATCCCCCTGCGTTGGAGTTCCGCCACCAGTCTGGGGATGGTCCAGGCCCTCATGGGCGGTGTGCTGCCCTGCTCAGAACCTTCATCCTGGGAGGGAGGAACGACTGACCCATCCTCGATGTCTGCTGCCTGGGACATGACCTAATTAACATGAGGGGATGGAAAGAAAGTTAGCCGAAAACCTGCCCGCCCTGGCCACGTGAAAGCATGTGATATTAAAAATGGTAAGTGAGTGACTGACCCGACCCCCTGTATGGCCTAAGTGAACCTGGCCTCCGTGGAATAACTGACAAGCTTGTGGTGGAAAGTAAAGGGAAGAGGCCGAGCCACCTGAGGCATACAGGCAATTAAAAACGTACACTCAGGCCCCGGGTACTTGAAAACGTGTCAGGTAAATACATGGGAAGCGAAATGCGGAATGAAATGACAAGAATGAAATGAATGAGCGGGTAACCCTTGCACCAGTAACTGAAGTGAAAGTCTCGACCTGACTATACCCCCTATGGTGAAAAAGGCCACCACCCGGTGGCGCAGGACATGGTGAAGCCCCAACCCCCAACGGGACCGAAAGCCAAGCGTGCCTGGAAAATGCTACCTACCTGAGAGGATATGAACAAACAGTTGAAAACCCAGGAATATCCCCCCGACTAGGGATACCCCCCATGAACAACAACCCCATCAAGCCCACTGGGGAGGAGGACCGAACCCCTTGCCTCGTGCGCCCTGGAACCAGCAGAGGGGCTGCCGGTGAAAAAGTGCGCTAGTGCCACCCTAGTCACGTGACCAGAACCTTGGTTGCCACCTGAGTGACCCCAAGGATCGTGGAAAATAAGATGGCACTTACTGCGTCTTGCTGAACAACCTATTGACAGCTCACGTACGCACTTACACTGCACCAGCTCCTACGGGTGAAGGAAAAAGGGGGTCTGAAAATGCAACATGCTAAAAAGGGGAGAAACAAAACATGAATGCAACGAAGGTGTGAAGTACCCCATTATTTGGAGGAACTGCGAGAACACGCTGGGCTTACTCAACCAACAGAACGTATGGCCTTGCTGCGACCTGTACATGAGAAACAGGAAAATGTAGCAGGCGAGCAGAACAGGACGCTTACCTAACTGATGGCGAGACTATCCAATCAACATGGACAACCCAGCACCCTGCCGATTGATGATAGAACCTGACCGTGCCCTGAAGATGCGACAAAGGAAGAACTTCCCAAGGTTCCTAACAAAAGGACGGTGCCTCGTGATGAAGGAAATGACCCAACAAGACCTGGTGCCCCATGCTAACTGTAAAAAGGAGAGCAAGCCCTCGTCACGCTACCAGCGGAAGGAACAGTGCCCCAATGACGTCACCCGCGGCACCACGGGCGCTCCAAAAAGCTGGAAGTGCCCTAGATGCTGCACAAAACTCCACCATGCCAAAGTGCCCCCGCCCGACCTCTGCCCGCCTGCCATCTCGACCACTGTCAATAATGTATCCAATAGTCATCGTCCACCGACCCGACGAACTCCCCCCCCCCCCCCCCCCTGACGCGGCCGTTCCGCTGCCCGAGATGAGCCACGGTCCTGGGACCGCGGACCGCGGCTCCGAAAGGTACCTGACCGGAACGATACCCGGCTTGACTGCAAGGACCGCGTCCCCCGTCCGACTCCGCGTCGTTCCAACCCGGAAATGCCGACAGTCGTCGCTCCGGAAATGACGTCACACACACAGGCAGAAATGCGAGAAAACGCAGACAGCCAAAGTGGGTGTAGTGGCTGGTATATGTGCCCGAGGCTCCTCCTACAAATGTAGGCAGGCCTGAGTCCCGCCTCCCAACTAATTCATTATTCACTTTTTATTTGATTTTTTAACTGCTGTTATTTACTTATAGATAAATTTGCCTGCTCTGTAATACTCAGGAAGAAGCGGAAAATACGCGAAACATGTAGATATGGATACAGTTGCAATAAAAAGTATGTGAACCCTTTTGAAATGATATGGATTTGTGCACAAATCGGTCATAAAATGTGATCTGATCTTCATCTAAGTCACAACAATAGACAGTCTGCTTAACCACTTGAGATCCGCGCTATAGACAAAAGACATCCACAGCACGGCTCTCAAGTGCCGAGTGGATGTCTTTTTATGTGCATTATCCACGTCCTGTCAGGGAGAGAGGAGACCGATCTGTGTCCCTTTATACATAGGGACACAGCATCGGTCACCTCCCCCAGTCAGTCCCCTCCCCCCACACAGTTAGAACATACCCAGGGAATAAATGTAACCCCTTCCTCACCCCCTAGTGTTAACCCCTTTCCCTGCTAGTCACATTTATACAGTAATTAGTGCATTTTTATAGCACTAATCGCTGTATAAATGTGAATGGTCCCAAATTTGTATCAAAAGTGTCCGATATGTCCGTCGCAATAATGCAGGCCTGACAAAAAAATCGCAGATCGCCGCCATTACTAGTAAAAAAAAAAATAATAATAAATCTATCCCCTATTTTGTAGGCGCTATAACTTTTGCGCAAACCAATCAATATACGCTTATTGCGATTTTTTTTTAACAAAAATATGTTTTTTTTTTTAAATGGGATATTATTATAACAAAAAGTAAAAAATATTGGGCCAGATTCAGGTAGATGGGAGCATCTTTGCTCTGGAGTAATGCTTCTCATTTACGTTACTCTGCCGAAATTTTAGGAGCAAGTGCTGTTATTCATGAAGCACTTGCTCCTAAAGTTGCGGCAGCGCATCGCAAATGAGCCGGCGGAATTCAAATTGGGCGGGTACGGGGCGTGTATTATTTAAACTAAGCGCGATCCCGCGGCGAACGTACTGCGCATGCGTCGAGTGTCAATGCATCCCAGTGCGCATGCTCCAAATTCTGTCAGTGAACGTCAATGACGTCACATCCCCATTCATCAACGTTTTACGCAAGCGACGCAAATTTTTTTTTTTCCGACGCGATGACGACGGCTATACTTAACATAGGATACTCCACTAGGGGGCTGCTTTATCTTTACGTCGCGTATCGCTTACGGAAACGTCGGAAAGTCACTGCGTCGCGCCCGAAAACGATCGTGAATTTCCGATTCCCGCTGATTAACATATTTTTTCAGCGTTAATCAGCGGGAACGCCCCCGGCGCCATTTTTAAATTAAATTTGTGATGCGATGGCGAAATTCAATTGCGCCGATCGCATCGGAACACCAACCCGGCGTTTCTTGTTTTCTGGTTACAGAAAACAGAAACGCCGGCTTAAAGTGACAGTTAGGCTGGAGTATCACAGATACTCCAGCCTAACTCTACCTGAATCTGGCCCATTGTGTTTTTTTTTCCAAATTTTCTGTCTTTTTTTGTTTATAGCGCAAAAAAAAAAAATTGCAGAGATGATCAAATACCACCAAAAGACAGCTCTATTTGTGTTGTATGACCGCGCAATTGTCATTCAAAATGCGTCAGCGCTGAAAGCTGAAAATTGGTCTGGGCCCGAAGGGGGTTTAAGTGCCCAGTAAGGAAGTGGTTAAACTAAAAACACACAGAATTAAATGTAACCATGTTTTTATTGAACAAACATTCACAGTGCAAGTGGAAAAAGTATGTGATCCCTTGGATTTAATAACTGGTTGAACCTCCTTTGGCAGCAATAACTTCAACCAAACGTTTCCTGTAGTTGCAGATCAGACATGCACAACGGTCAGGATTAATTCTTGACCATTCCTCTTTACAGAACTGTTTCAGTTCAGCAATATTCTTGGGATGTCTGGTGTGAGTCGCTTTCTTGATGTCATGCCACAGCATTTCAATCGGGTTGAGGTCAGGACTCTGACTGGGCCACTCCTGAAGGCATATTTTCTTCTGTTTAACCTCCCTGGCGGTATGATTCTGTCTGGAATTACGTACCAAAAGCGGTACAATTATTTTGCATGAAAATTTGGCATTTTATACTGTAGGCTTGTAATTCTTAGGAATAACTCACTTAAATCTGTCCAAACCAGAGTCTAGTAGACAGTTTGAAACACAAAATCATTAAATTATATGATAATAAATAACTATAAATAATTATAACAAATGATAATGTAATTATAATAAAAATTATTCAATAATGTAATCAAATCAAAATCACTGAAATTTGCTCAGTTGAAGAATTGTCGCTGTCATTACTTTTATTTTTTTTATGACAGATTTCCTCACAAATCGCTATCACTCAATTCTGCAAGTGATTATAATTTATCATCGCTGTTTTCTAGCTGCTCTAAAATCACTTTTGACATAAAGGGACACTTTTGGTTGCTATGGACAATCTACAGTTTTCAGGCACAAAAAAAATGTTTTTATTATGTAAAAGTACATGTAGGGCGCTGGGCAGACCACTAGGGACAAGGGGGTGTGTATTTTTTACATACAGTACTGTAATCTATAAGATTACAATATACTGTATGTAATGTGTTTGTTTACATTTTTGAATTTGCCGCCAGGTCTCCGCCCCCGTGCGTGACTCGGGGTTACCGATTTTTACATAGAAAATCCACCCCGAGTCACGCTTGGGTTTACCGCTAAGGGGGTTAAGCCATTCTGTTGTTGATTTACTTCTATGCTTTGGGTCGTTGTTGATTTACTTCTATGCTTTTTGAGGCGCCGCACGTGAATTGCCCAAACCGTTTTCAGCTTACGCAGACCATGAAGGGGAACTTCGCACCAAATTTCAAACAAAAAACCGGTGTGGGTTCCCCTCTGGGGGTACATTAAGCCCTTCGGTTTAGTCTGAATCGTAAGGGGAAAACCTACGCCGAAAAAACAGCGTGGGGGTTCCCCCAAAATCCATACCAAACCCTTATCCAAGCATGCAGTTTGGCCGGACAGGAATGGGGGTGGGGATGAGCGAGCGCCCCCCCCCTCTCCTGATCTGTACCAGACCGCATGCCCTCAACATGGGGGAGTGTGTGCTTTGGGGCAGGGGGGCATTGCACCCCCACCCCAAAGCACTCTTGTTCCCATGTCGATAGGGACAAGGGCCTCTTCCCGACAACCCTTGCCATTGGTTGTTGGGGTATGTGGGCGGGGGCTTATCGGAATTTGGGAGCCACCTTTAACCACTTGCTTACTGGGCACATAAACCCCCTTCGTTCCCAGGCGAAATTTCAGCTTCCGGCACTGCGTCGCTTTAACTGACATTTGCGCGGTCGTGCGACGTGGCTCCCAAACAAAATTGACATCCTTTTTTCCCCACAAATAGAGCTTTATTTTGGTGGTATTTGATCACCTCTGCGGTTTTTATTTTTTGCGCTATAAACAAAAAAAGAGCGACAATTAAAAAAAATATATATATATTTTTTACTTGTTGCTATAATAAATATCCCAATTTTTTTTTTTTTTAAATATATTTTTTTCACAGTTAAGGCCGATACGTATTTTTCGACGTATTTTTGTAAAAAAAAAAAAAAAATTGCAATAAGCGACTGGTTTGCGCAAAAGTTATAGCACCTACAAAATGGGGAACAGAATTATGATTTTTTTTTTATTATTATTTTTTTTTACTAGTAATGGCGGCGATCTGCGATTTTTATTGCGACTGCGATATTGCGGCGGACATATCGGACACTTTTGACACAAATTTGGGTCCATTCACATTTATACAGCGATCAGTGCTATAAAAATGCACTAATTACTGTATAAATGTGACTGGCAGGGAAGGGGTTAACACTAGAGGGTGAGGAAGGGGTTAAATGTGTATCCTGGGTGTGTTCTAACTGTGTGGGGGGAGGGGGGTGACTGGGGGAGGTGACCGATGCTGTGTCCCTATGTACAAGAGACACAGATCGGTCTCCTCTCCTCTGACAGCACGTGGAGCTCTGTGTTTACAGAATGTAAAAGAGCTTAAAAGGGGTGGGGGGCCCCTGGCAAAAGACAGCGGAGAAGCCCGGGGGGGATGGCCCACCCCGGGGGGGGGATGGCCCACCCCGGGCAGAAAACGGCCCCTGGCGGAAGACAGCGGAGAAGCCCGGGTGCCCCCGAATGTAAAAGAGCTTAAAGGGGGTGGGGGCAGATGATAGCGGAGAAGCCCGGGGGGGTGGCCCACAACCTGGCAGAAAACAGCCCCCGGCAGAAGACAGAGGAAGCCTGGGTGCCCCCCGAATGTAAAAGAGCTTATAGGGGGTTGGGGGGCCCCGACAGAAGACCCCCTAGCTGACTAATAAATTATTTAAAAAATCTGTGTGATGTGTTTTTTAACTTTACATTTTTCCCCCAGGTGAATGGGTAGGGGTACCCCATACTCATTCACATTCATATTAAAGGGGGCTCCCAGATTCTGATAAGCCCACCGTCCGCATACCCTGACAACCAACGGCAAGGGTTGTCGGGAAGAGGCCCTTATCGGCATGGGGACAAGAGTGCTTTGGGGTGGGTGCCCCCCTGCCACAAAGCACACACTCCCCCCATGTTGAGGGCATGTGGTCTGGTACGGCTCAGGAGGAAGGGGCGTTCGCTTGTTCCCACCCCCATTCCTGGATAAGGGTTTGGTATGGCTCTTGGGGGAACCCCCACGCCGTTTTTCGGCATTTTCCCCCTTACTATCCAGACCAAACCGAAGGGCCTGGTATGCACCTTGAGGGGAACCCACACCATTTTTTATTTTATTTGGTGTAGAGTTCCCCTCCCCCACTCGCCCCTGGTCCCGATGCGGGTACATGGCAATGATTGCGCCTGCCGGGCGAGAACGGAGGAGTTGTGTGTGTAAACACACAGCTCCCTGTCCTTTCAGGGGGACAAATGCCTGATCGTCATAGCGATCTGTCATTTCCCCTAGTCAGTCCCACCCCCCTTCAGTTAGAACACACACAGGGCACATAATTAACCCCTTCCTCCCCCCTAGTGTTATCCCCTTCCCTGCCAGTGGCATTTTTATAGTAATCAATGCATTTTTATAGCACTCCTTACTTTAAAAATGCCAATGGTTCCAAAAATATGTCAAAAGTGTCCGATGTGTCCGCTAAAATGTCGCAGTACCAATAAAAATCGCTGATCACCGCCATTAATAGTAAAAAATAAATAATAAAAATGCCATAAAACGAACCCCTATTTTTTAGATGCTATAACTTTTGCGCAAACCAAAAATATGTAGAAGAATACGTATCGGCCTAAACTGAGGAAAAAATATGTTTTTTTATATATTTTTGGGGATATTTATTATAGC
Organism: Rana kukunoris; assembly: GCA_029574335.1. Classification (NCBI taxonomy): domain Eukaryota; kingdom Metazoa; phylum Chordata; class Amphibia; order Anura; family Ranidae; genus Rana; species Rana kukunoris. The sequence continues at coordinate 33,205,607 of CM056058.1, forward strand.
AAAAAATTAAAAATATTATTTTTTTGTTTAAATTGTTGCTCTATTTTTGTTTATAGCGCCAAAAAAAACCCACAGAGGTGACCAAATACCACCAAAAGAAAGCTCTACTGTATTTGAATTGCAAAAAGTAGCCTGGTCATTGACCAGCAATATGGTCCGGGGCTCAAGTGGTTAAAAAATAACAAAACAGTAAAGTTAGCCCAATTTTGTGATAATGTGAAAGATGATGTTACACCTAATACCTAACTTGTCACGCTTTAATATTGCACACACTTCAGGACTAGGGATGAGCTCCGCGTTCGATACGAACGTATGTTCGACTCGAACATCGTCTGTTCGTACGTTCGACGAATTTCGAACAAAACGGGATGTTCGCGCCAAATTCGAATGACGCGCGTCCACCCATAATTCACTGCGGCATTTCGCGCTGATGATTGGTCAAGCATGCACCATGACCCTGCATGCTTGGCCAATCACTACGCGCAAAAAACGAAGAACAATAATTGGCCAAAGCCAGGGTGGCTTTGGCCAATTATGGCTCAGGGGGATTAGTACACGCCCCACACTATAAAAGGCAGCCTGCAAGGCGGCCCCGGCTTTGTTAAAGAGAAGGTCAGTCAGACAGTTAGAGAGAGAGAGATAGATAGAGACACAGTGGGCCAGATTCACGTACATCGGCGCATTTTTTGACGGGCGTAGCGCACCTCCTTTACGTTAGACCGGCGCAATGTAGCGACGCAATCACCGTATTCTCGTTTGATTTGCACAGAAATTAGCGCCGGTGCAACGTAATTTCAGAGGCGTAAGGCGGAGTAATTCAAATTGGGAAGGACGTGGGCGTGTTACATTGAAATGAGTCGTGACCCCATGCAAATGAAGGGTCGGCCGGTTCGCGCATGCGCGCATGAAGCAGACCATGGTCAGCACCTCTGTGCGCATGCTCACAACTCGGGAACGGCGCAATCAGTGAAATTGGAAGTGGCCCCGGGCAACTTAGTGAACTACGCAGACAGCATAAATAGACAGACACAAACGCACTTCCTTTGCAAAAGTACATCCCTTTGTATCCCTTCCTATACAGCAAGGTGCTTTTGTTCTGTTTTTTGTTGCGTTGTGACTTGTCTTTGTGATATTTGTTGACTGTTTGATCTAGTGTTTGGTAGAATATATTTGATAGTGTTTTTTGGTGACTGGTTGTGAGACTTTTTGGTTGATAGATTTTGGTTTGTTTGTTTTGTTGCTTGATTTTTCCTGCTAGTTTTTGTGAGTGATTTTTGGTGATTGTTTGGGAGAGAGTTGTTGTATGAGTATGACTGAGAGGAAGCGTAAGTTGAATTTTTCTTTGGGGGAGAAACAAATAATTGCCCAGCCCATTACCCAATATGGGCGTTTTCTGCACGGCCCGGAGAGTGCCAACACCACCCCGGCCAGGAGGAGGGAGATTTTGCAGCACATTACTGACCAGGTAAATTCAGCAGGGGGGGGGGACCCGGACACGCGAGGGGATCGAAAAGAAAATCAATGATGCGGTGGCCCACACCTTTAATAGACAACAGGTGGAAGGCCTGCCTGGCTATGACTCCAGTCATGAAGCCGTGATGCCCGGTAAGGTTTTTTTGCCCTATAAGGTGTGTAGCATGTGTGTGGGGGGGGGGGGGAGGGAATATGTGGCAAGTATGTGGATCCTCCAACCTGTAAATGTTTTGTGTCATCCACAGATGTGCAGGAGAGTGCTGGGCCATCTGGCCTGACCGCACCATCCCCAGGACAGCAGCCTGATGAGGACCCCCAGACAATGCCGGAGTCCTCGGAGGAGGTTGAGGAGGAGGAGTTTGAGGAGGAGGATGTCATGTAAGCCAGTGGATTGTTGTTTTTGGAGGAGTCTTCCTCTCTGGCTGGCACCAGCCAGCCCTCCATAAGGGCTAGCCCCTCCCACTCCTCCCCCAACAGGGCTCCCCTCCCAAGGGGCTCCCCTTCTCCCCGGCCACAAGCCTCAGCTGGAGGCAGGAAGTCGTCCCAGAAGACCAGGGGGGTGGCCGAGGTTCTGCCCGCCAATCTGAGAAGGGACCAGGCCCTTCAGACCTGCCATCTGGAACAGGTCAGCCAGACTTTGGTCCTCCATAAAGGATACGCTTGGGGACCTGGACTGCCACTCCCGGGCTCTTACAAACTGCCTAAACGAACTGCAGACTACAACAGCAGACGTTGGGCAGGATGTGAGGGCCCTCACCCAGGCTATCCAGGCCAACACGACAACACTAAGTGCTGGCCTTGCCGTGGCCTTGGAGGGCAGGCCGCCAGGTGGGCAGAGACCAGGGGCTGCTCCTCCTTCCCCGGATTACCCCCCCCATGAGTCTCCCCTGAGGAGCCGGGGCAGTGGTCGTGGGCGCCCCAGGCGTGGCTCACGCCAGCGGCATTAATTTGTTTTCCCCCTTTTTTTTTCAGGATTTTTTTTTTGGCTTTTTTTTTCCTGGAATTTTTTTTTTTTTTTGCTGGACATTTTTTTTTTTTTTTGTGTTGTGAATGATTTTGGAATGTGGGGCTGATATTCCTGCCGGAAAAGGGGTGTCACCCTCAGTTTTGGTGAAGAAGGGTTCCCCAGGACCAGGGAGAAGTGATCCCCAGGTCCGTGTGAATGGTGTATGAATGTACAGTGACATAATTGGAGCCGTGGCGTGGCGTTGCTGCCCACAAGTCCTGCATGGTGGGCTTGTGCCAATCCAATTTGATGAGGATGTAGGGTGTGTGTGCTAGGGACCACAGTGGTGTGCATGCATGCATTCTCATTGTGCCATGATTAATGTGTGTGTTTAACGTGCAAAGATGCCCAATGTGAGCTGTCTCCTGGCTGCTCTTCCCTCAGAAGACGGGGTAGCCTCGGTTAGGGGGGGATTGTCTGGTTCAGGGGTCAGGTCATCACGTAGGTTCAATCTGCAGGCCCTTTCTTACTGCGAAGTTGTGCAGCAGGCAACAGGCACCAATGATCTGGCACACAAAGTTTGGGGAATACAACAGGGTACCCCCAGACTTATTCAGGCATCGGAAACATGACTTCAGGAGGCCAAAGGTGCGCTCCACCACTGCACGTGTTTGGGCGTGGGCTTCATTGTATCTTTCCTCTCCTGGTGTTTGGGGGTTCCGGATAGGAGTCATGAGATGGGGTCCCAGTGCATATGCAGAGTCACCTGTAAGGGAAAAGACAGGAGGATGTTAGTAGTGCATGTGCCCCTTGTGATGTGTGCATCATGGGGGGGGGACAGTCATGCCTGCCACCCATGTCACTCACCAACCAGCCAGGTGTCCCCATACACGTTCTGTTGTTCTGTTCGAATTTCATTCGGATGGGGCTCTGATTGTAGATGTAGCTGTCATGGCTGGATCCGGGGTGTTTGGCACGGACGTGCCATATGAGGCCTTGGGCATCGACTATCACCTGTACGTTGATAGAATGCCAATGCTTCCGATTGCGGTATATGTGCTCTGTCTAGTGGGGGGGCTGGAGTGCCACATGTGTGCAATCAATGGCCCCCACGGTGCGTGGGAATCTGGCAATTCTGTAGAAATCTGTCATTGCCTTCAGCCGCAGGTCCTCAGTGGTGGGTTTGATGATTTGGTTGGCCATGCGTCTGAGGATTGCTGGGATAACCTGGTGCACACATCTGCTCATGGAGGATTGTGACATCCCAGCCACCACTCTACTTTTTCTTTGAAAAGAGCCACTGGCAAGGAAATGGAGTGTTGCCAGGACCTTTACCAGTGGCTGCACTGCATGTGAGCAGTGTGTTGGGCTGGTGATGTCCTCCTGCAAGGTTGTGGTTAATTCCAGGATGGCATGAGGTGTGAATCTGAAGATGCGATACACCTCAGAATCACTCATGCCAAAGATGTCTATGCGTGTGCGGTATATCCTCTCCCGTGCCCTCCTCAGTGCCCTCCTCCTTCTTTGCTCCTCCAAAGTCAGTAGTATAGCTATGAGCAAGGATGTCCCTGGCATGTTGGCATACAGATTGTTGTGCAGCAAGTGTGACTGCTCAGCTCCTCACTAACAGTGTTGCTTTCTCTGACATGTAGACGGATTGTCTAATTTTATACCACCTTTTATATGGTCTAATTTTAGACAGGACATGCAGCTGTTGCGCACAGCACGTAGCCTGCGCTGCAACAACGTTCTTTTGTGGATCCCCGTAACTCCCTCATTTGCATATTTGAATAGCAAATCAATGGTGTGTCTAGAGCAGTTTTGCACGGACGGATGCGCCTGTCTATCGAAATTACGCCGGTCAAAAAAAAGTAGATTTCTTGCGTATCTCGTTTTGGGGATGCGGCACATCGAAACGCATGCGCAAATTTAGACTTACGCCGCGCATCTCCTGTAACGCCGGCGTATTTGCTCTGTGAATCTGGCCCAGTGTCTTTACTGATAGATATATAGATAGATAGATAGATAGATCAGGAAGGCTAGTCAGTTTAGTTAAATTTACAGTGTGTAGAGAATATATATACATCTCTAGGAGTTGTACATATATTTATACACTGTATAGCTTAGCTAGATCAGCTATTCCTATTGTTAGGCAGTAGATTGTGCTAGATGCAGTGCTCTAGCGTGTTGTATTGCCTGCATAGTGTTTAGTTTACACCTAAACATAGTACTCAGTGTTAGTGGACGTGTGCTATTTAATCGCACATACACGCATTAGCTGTTCCTGCACATGTGCTATTTATTTGCACATAAACGCAGTCGCTGTTAATGCACGTGGGCTATTTTATTGCACATAAATGCAGTCGCTCTTACTGCACGTGTGCTGTTTTTTAGCCCATAAACGCAGTCGCTCTTACTGCACGTTTGCTGTGTTTTTGCCCATAAACGCAGTTGCTGTTAGTGCACGTTTGCTGTTTAATAGCAACTAAACGCATTTGCTGTAACTGCGCGTGTGCTGTTTAATAGCACCTAAACACATTTGGTGTAACTGCGCGTGTGCTGTTTAATAGCACCTAAACGCATTAGCTGTTTCTCCATGTTTACTGTTTAATAGCACCTAAACGCATTAGCTGTTACTGCACGTTTGCTGTTTAATAGCACCTAAACGCAGTTGTGTAACTGCACGTTTGCTGTTTAATAGCACCTAAACGCATTAGCTGTTACTGCACGTGTGCTGTTTAACCACTTTGCAACCGCCCTATGCCGAAAGTACGGCTCTAGGGCGGTTGCTGTATTCTAACTGGCCGTTAATTAACGGCCTGTCAGAATCGCGCTCCCGCGCGCCTCCTGAGGCGCGCACACGGGAACATCCGTGACCGCCGGGTCCAGAGGACCCGGCGCATCACGGATCACGGTAAATCGCCGCTGATAGCGGCGGTTTACCACGTGATCGCGCCGTCCAATGACGGCGCGATCAGATGTAAACAGACCGGCGTCATTTGATGACGCCGGTTCCTCCCTCCTCTCTCTGTACCGATCGGTACAGTGTGAGAGGAGAGGGGAGGGAGCGGATGGCAGCGCCAGTGCTGCGGGCTGGATCTGTGACAAATGCAGTCACAGATCCATCCATCCCTCCCTCCCTGCTCAGCCATCCCTGCTGCATATACTCTGCAATACTCACCTGGGCATACTCTGCAATACTCAGGCATACTCTGGCAATACTCTGGGCATACTCTGCAATACTCAGGCATACTCTGGCAATACTCTGGGCATACTCTGCAATACTCAGGCATACTCTGGCAATACTCTGGGCATACTCTGCAATACTCAGGCATACTCTGGCAATACTCTGGGCATACTCTGCAATACTCAGGCATACTCTGGCAATACTCTGGGCATACTCTGCAATACTCAGGCATACTCTGGCAATACTCTGGGCAATACTCTGGGCATACTCTGCAATACTCTGGCAATACTCTGGGCATACTCCGCAATACTCTGCAATACTCTGGGCATACTCTGCCAATACTCTGGGCATACTCTGCAATACTCTGCAATACCCTGGGCATACTCTGCAATACCCTGGGCATACTCTGGCAATACTCTGGGCATACTCTGGCAATACTCTGGGCATACTCTGGCAATACTCTGGCAATACTCTGGCAATACTCTGGCAATACTCTGGCAATACTCTGCAATACTCTGGGCATACTCTGGGCATACTCCGCAATACCCTGGGCATACTCTGCAATACCCTGGGCATACTCTGCAATACCCTGGGCATACTCTGCAATACCCTGGGCATACTCTGCATACTCCGCAATACTCTGGCAATACTCTGGGCATACTCTGGCAATACTCTGGGCATACTCTGCAATACTCTGGGCATACTCTGCAATACTCTGGGCATACTCTGCAATACTCTGGGCATACTCCGCAATACTCTGGCAATACTCCGGGCATACTCTGGCAATACTCTGGCAATACTCTGGGCATACTCTGGCAATACTCTGGCAATACTCTGGCAATACTCTGGGCAATACTCTGGGCAATACTCTGGGCAATACTCTGGGCATACTCCGCAATACTCTGGGCATACTTAGCAATACTCTGGGCATACAGCAGCCCCTGTCCCCGCGAGCTCGCATGCAGAAGCGAACGCATACGCAAGTCCCGCCCACATATAAAAACGGTGTTCAAACCACATGTGAGGTATCTTTATATCATGTTTTGGGGTTTTATGTATTTTTCTAGCAAATAAATGATGATTTTTACATGTAGGAGAGAAATGTCAGAATTGGCCTGGGTGCTCCCTGCATGTTGGGCCTCTGTATGTGGCCGCACTGTGTAAAAGTCTCACACATGGGGTATCGCCATACTCGGGAGGAATAGCAGAATGTGTTTTGGGGTGTAATTTGTGGTATGCATATGCTGTGTGTGAAAAATAACCTAATAATATGAAAATTTGATGAAAAAAAAAAAAATCTTGATTTTGCAAAGAATTGTGGGAAAAAATTACAACTTTAAAAAACTCACCAGGCCTCTTTCTAAATACCTTGGAATGTCTTCTTTCCAAAAAGGGGTCATTTGGGGGGTATTTGTACTTTTCTGGCATGTTAGGGTCTCAAGAAATGAGAGAGGCTGTCAGTACTTCAGGTGTGATGAAATTGATCAATTTTCAGGATTTGGTACCATAGCTTGTAGACCCCATAACTTTCACCCAGACTAAATAATATCCAACATTTTTTATTTTTTTTACCAAAGATATGTAGCAGTATACATTTTAGGCCAAATTTATGAAGAAAAATTACTTTTTTGCAAAATTTTATAATAGAAATGAAGAAAAATTATTATTTTTTGCAAAATTTTGTTCTTTTTTCATTTATAGCAAAAAAAATAAAAACCGCAGAGGTGATGAAACACCACCAAAAGAAAGCTCTATTTGTGGGAAAAAAAGGACAAAAATTTCATTTGGTTATAGTGTTGTATGACTGAGTTATTGTCATTCAAAATGTGAGAGCACCGAAAGCTGAAAATTGGTCTGGTTATTAAGGGTGTTTAAGTGCCCAGTGGTCAAGTGGTTAATAGCACCTAAACGCATTAGCTGTTACTGCACGTTTGCTGTTTAATAGCACCTAAATGCAGTTGTGTAACTGCACATTTGCTGTTTAATAGCACCTAAACGCATTAGCTGTTACTGCATGTGTGCTGTTTAATAGCACCTAAACGCATTAGCTGTTACTGCACGTTTGCTGTTTAATAGCACCTAAACGCAGTTGGTGTAACTGCACCTTTGCTGTTTGATAGCACCCAAACGCATTAGCTGTCACATGTCACATGTCACTGTCGTCAGCGCCCCCCGCTTCTCATTTTTAATGTGCCATGTCATTTTGCTTAGGGCCCCAGGGAGGTCAGGATCGGCACTGGGTCTTGTAATGACTTGGGGGAGTGGTGGTGGGGAAACTCATGCTATTTTTTTCAATGATGTGTATCCATATTGCAGGGACCAAACATTACATTAAAACCACAAGCAGTATTAAATTACTTTTTTCTGAGAGTAATCTCATGTTGTGCAGGGACATTTATAAACACGTGCCACTACTATAGACACCCAGCAGGTATGATATTTAAAGGAATTTTTCATTTTTTTTTTTACTTTAAGCATCATTAAAATCGCTGCTCCAGAAAAAACGACCGTTTTTAAAACTTTTTTTTCCATTGATACATGTTCCCTGGGGCAAGACCCGGGTTCTGAAAGACGTTTTCCAACATTAAATTGAATATTGGTCTTTAAAATGATCGTTTTTGAATTTGAACGTTTGAGTCCCATAGACTTCAATGGGGTTCTAAATGTTCGCGCGAACCCGCGGTCTGTTCGAACATTCTGGTGCGAACCGAACGCGGGTATGTTCGGCTCATCCCTATTCAGGGCTTTAAAATCTTCATAGGCGACGCTTGTTTTTTTTTTTACAGGTTACCAGTTTAGAGTTACAGAGGAGGTTTAGGCTAAAAGTATTGCTCTCGCTCTAACGCATGGGTCAATACCTCACATGTGTGGTTTGAACTGCGTTTACATATGTGGGCGGGACTTACATGCGTGTTCGCTTCTGAGTGCGAGCTACTAGGGACAGGGGGTTTTAATCATTATTATTTATTTTTTTACGTAATAATTCAATAAGACCTCACATCTGTCCTTCAAGCTGGAAAGCATGAGATCTGAAAAAAAACACAGATCTCATGCTTTCAGCAGCGATTGCAGCTTTGTTTATGTTTCTGCCTCTGCATTTCTGGTGAACTGAGCATGCCCAGGGACTTAGATTTTTTGATGTTGCTTTTTGTGTGTGAACAGCACTTGGATGTCTCTGAGCATGCTCATAGAGCATGTTTTTTGGGTTAGTAATTTAAGGACATCCTTAACAGGTGTAACCACTTACAAGTTCACCCAAAGTAGAGACTGAACTTTGTCCATGTGTTTTCAATTGCCTCATTATCACACAAGCCTATGTTATATAAGGGTCCTTTCACACGTGCGGTCCGTTTTTTGGTCCGCTCCGTGTGTCCACCGGCTCAGCGGGGGGGTCTCCGCTGAGCCGTCGGGCGGACAGGGCGGTCCCCGCACACTGTGCAGGGACCGCCCTGTCTCTCCTCCGCTATCCCCTATGGGGAATCGGATGGAAACGGACGGAAGAAAAATAGGACATTCTTCCGTCCGAAAAAACAGATGCAGATCTGGCGGACGTTAGCGGATGCATCATCCGCTAACGGATCCGCTCCCATAGGGAAGCATTGAGGTCCGTTACCGGTCGTCCAAAAAACGGAAAGGAACGGAACGAACGTGTGAAAGAGCCCTAAAGCGTATTTTTGCTTTTTTTGCTTTCCTTGTTTTGTTGACCAATAAAATTACTTTCAAATTTTGAAGTTTGTTTTTTGTTACTTTTTCATGCTACAGATTATGACAGCTGCAGCTGAAATAGGGCTGATTGGTTAGGCCAATCAGTTGTGATTTGTCTCGAAGCTCCTTTTCTGGTGTGTATGCATGAAATGTTTGCTGCCATGTTTAGTCACCAGGAAAGGAAAAATACAGAGCGGTAAGTATTGTTTTCTTTTTACTGCAGTGGTTCTCAGCCTCAGTCCTCAAGTACCCCCGACAGGACATGTTTTGTAGATTTATCTTATGAAGAATTGCTGTCCAGACTGCCTTTTAAAGCACATGTGCAAGATGAAGAAAAACTTGCAAACATGGCCTGTTGGGGGGGGGGGGGGGGTGTATTGGTGGACAGGCTTAAAGTGCTGATTTACAGCACTGTGCTTAAATCTAGCGCAAGGCGATCCTATTCTAATTGTGGGTGTTTGAGGGAAGCCAAGTGAGTGTTAGAACACATGCTTGTGTTTTTTGGGTTGGGCTTTCCCTTTTCTTAAAATTGGCTTCATTTCCTGTCACACAGTTGAACAGGAAGTGAGGTTAAAACCCTACCAATGTCTTTTCTTGGGGACACACAGGTCAATCTAACTAGTGTCCCCATTAGGCACTCCAGTAATGCTGTGTACACCCCAAATGATTAGTTAGTTTGGGGTTTAGTAAAGGCAAAGCCACTCTGCAGTAGAAGCGTAGTCGCTGAAAATCAGGGAAGCACTGATGGTTTTAACATCCAATCCTGTAGAAGCAAAGATTTTTTTTGGTCTTCCTTGCTTATCCACTTGTAGTGCAAAGTGGATTTGCCTTTAGTAAATGGACCGCAAAGTCCAAGATCCCTAATAATTTGTAATGTACACAGCAAAATGCTAGAGTGCAATTTACACAATGGGAAACTATTTAGATTGATCTGTGTGTCCCCAAGAAAAGACATTAGTAAGGTTTTACCCTCACGTCCTGTTTGGCTATGTGACAGGAAGTGAATGAATTTGAAGTAGAAAGTGACATTTGTGAGGTGTCTTCACCTGAGCAGATGATACTGATTTGCAAATTAAGAAAATTGTTTATTTAACATTGGATGGTGTTTGTGGGGGGTCCCTAACACACATTCATACATATTAGCAATGTTGTATCCTGGCCTATTGGCATGGTTATATTTTTTTAGTCCTCTCAATAAAATTATCAGAAATTTGTGCTTAAACTAGAATCAACACTTTTTTTTCATTTTGGATAGAGTGAGGGGGGGTTATAGGCCCTGTCAGTTTATTTTGTACCATCCCTGTCCAATGGTGGAGATTTGCCTTCACTTTCTGCCCCATAGCCAAACAGGAAGTTAGAGAAAAACTATGCAAATTAAGGGAATCCAGTGCCCCCCCAGAACTAGTTTGTGTGTCCCCCCCCTGAAAATTTCTGGGCGGGTCCATAAAAAACAGGGTGTGGCCTCGACAGGAAGGGTGGGTAATTTTTCTATTAGGAAGTGCAGAAGTTTAGTCAGGCCTAGGGCAGCACAAAACCTAAATATACTACCGCATATTAGGGCGTATTTCGACAGGATCCGATTTACAGCATGTTTTTATATTGTGGGAGGAAACCCATGCAGGCACAGGGAGAACATGCAAACAGGCGGAATTCACGGGCGGAATTCGAACCAGCGACCCTTTTTGCTGCTAGGTGAAAGTGCTATCCACTACACCACTGTGCTGAACGAACATGATCGCGGCTGAAAGCATGAGATCAGTGGTTTTTTTTTCCGATCTCATGCTTTCCAGCCTGGAGGACAGATGTGGGGTCTTATTGACCCCGCCTCTCTCCATAAAGAGGACCTGTCACACACTAGTCCTATTACAAGGGATGTTTACATTCCTTGTAATAGGAATAAAAGTCATAAAAAAGGACAAAAAAGTGCAAAAAGAAAAATATTCCGTAAAAAAAAAAAGAACAAACCAAAAAAATTCAAACGCCCCTGTCCCTAGTAGCTGGCACTCAGAAGCGAACACGCATGTAAGTCCCGCCCACATATGTAAACGCCGTTCAAACCACATATGTGAGGTAATGATGCGTGCGTTAGAGCAATAATTTTAGCAATATACACAAAACAAGTCCGCGCTCTTAAATGTCTGTAAAATATATATAAAATATATAAGCCCAATGTTGTTGGGTAAAAGAAAATAATCATATAAATATAGAAAAAAAATAATCCATTTATTGCAGATCCACTTCTAAAAACATGGGCCCAGATTCATAAAGCAATTACGCCTGTCTAACTGGTGTTAGACAGGAGTAATTTCAAATTTCGCGCGCCGTATCACTAGTTTGAATCCTCAAACCATGATACGGCGGCTTCGGGCTTCGATCCGAGAGGCTTACGTCTTCGTAAGCCTTCGGATCTACGCTGCAATATTTTTGCGGCCGCTGGGAGGAGTTCGCGTCGTTTTGATGCGTCGGGATATGCAAATGTGTTTTTACGGCGATCCACGAAGATACGAGCGGTCTTCGCAATCGCTTACGTCTGTTTTTTTTTACGTACTGTTAGACCAGCTTTTTGCTGGTCTAACGGTGCGTAGCCCATGTTAGGTATGGCCGTCGTTCCCGCGTCGAATTTAATTTTTTTTTTTTAACGTAACTCGTTCGGGAATAGAAATGTCCATAAACGACGCTACTCAAACAACAAATGACGTAACGACGTGATTTCGCGCAATGCACGGCGGGAAATTTGCGAACGGAGCATGCGCAATTCGATCGCCGTGGGAACGCGCCTATTTTAAATCCTTCACGCCCCCTACTCGCGTAGATGGATTGCGACGGGAGAAATACACTACGCCGCCGTCGTTTACTGGACAAAATCTACCTGGATTCCACGTAGAGCCAGGTAAAAAACGGCGGCGTAGTGTATTTCTGATACGCTACGAGAATCTAATTCTCTATGAATCTGGGCCATGGGATAAAACAGTAGAGAAAAGGAAGATTCTTTTTTCTCTATATTTATATGATTATTTTCTTTTATCCCAACAACATTGGGCTTATATATTTTATATATATTTTACAGACATTTAAGAGCGCGGACTTGTTTTGTGTATATTACTTGTGTTAGGTACTTCCGGGTACCGTCATTCCCGCTGCACTGAACTGTCTATATGATACCCTCTACAGCAATCACCATAGGGTTTGTTTTTGCTTCATTGACCGGCCTATATCCCTCCTAGCGCCAGTGACCGTTTGTGTATTTTTGTCAATAATTTTAGCACTAGACCTCCTCTGTAACTCTAAACTGGTAACCTGTAAAAAAAATTCAAGCATCGCCTATGGAGATTTTTAAGTCCCAAAGTTTGGCGCCATTCCATGAGTGTGTGCAATATTAAAGCGTGACATGTTAGGTATCTATTTACTCGCTGTAACATCATCTTTCACATTATCCCTAAAAATTGGGCTAGCTTTACTGCTTTGTTATTTTCTAATTCATGAAACCGTTTTTTTGGCAAAAAAAATGGCGTCTGAAAAATTATTACGCAAATACCATTGGAAATAAAAAAATAATGACCGCCACTTTATTGCCTAGGGTGTCTGCTAATGAAATATATATAATTTTCCAGGAACAAAATATAATTTTTACATGAAGGAGAGAAGTGCCAGAATAGGCGCGGTATGGAAGTGGTTAAAGTGAAACAATAAAAGTGAAATATTCCTTTAAATTTCATACAGGGGAGGGGGGTATAGCATGCCTGTGAAGTAGTGCATGTTTCCCGTGCTTAGAACTGTCCCTGTACAAGATGTCATTTCTGAAGTGAAAAAAAAAAGTAATTTAAAAGTAATCATGGCTATAAAGAATACAGTAATTTCTCCTAAAAAAAAAAAAAAAGCGTACCGGGCCCCCCAAATTCCATTACTAGGCCCTTCAGGTCTGGTATGGATATTAAGGGGAACCTACCGTAAAAAAAAAAAAAAATGACGTGGGGTTCCCCCCCAAATATCCATACTAGGCCCTTCAGGTCTGGTATGGATTTTAAGGGGAACTCCACAACAAATTAAAAAAAAAATGGTGTGGAGTTCCCCCAAAAATCTACACCAGACCCTTATCCCAGCACGTAACCTGGCTGGCCGCAGAAAAGAGGGGGGACAGAGTGCGGCCCCCCCTTCTCCTGAACCGTACCAGGCCACATGCTCTCAACATGGGAAGGATGTTTTCGGTTCCAAATAACACACCCAAGCTCATCCTTAGTCCTAAGCAGCGCTCTGGGATTCATTGGGGCCACAAAAGAAATATATACAGTATATCCAAATAACACGCCCAAGCTCATCTCTTCACCACACACAGCCACAAAGGCAAGATAATTCTTGTTGGGCAGTGTATTAGTGCTCAGACGAACACACTTAGACCGAATTTTAATGGTTCAAATAATGTTAGGCAAAATAGTCGTCCCGTTCACTTAAAGCAGAGTTTCATCCAAAAATGGAACTTCCGCTTATCCCACTCCTCACCCCCTTACATGCCACATTTGGCATTTAATTTTTTGGGGGAGGGGAGTGGGGGCTTCAGGAGGAGTGGGACTTCCTGTCCCACTTCCTCCTTCCGCCGAGGGGCTGGTAAGGCGATTAAGCTTAATCGCCTTATTGCAGCCCCTCCCTGTAGGCGATGGCCTAGGACACTGACAGGTCCTAGGCGATCGCCTGTCCAATGGGATGGCGCAGCGCCGGGCCACGCGCGTATGCGCAGTGCCGCTCGCGCATGCGCAGTGGGTGCCCGGCCGTGAAGCCGAAAGCTGTCAGGGTCGGGTGCCCACAGTAGCAATGAGGATGTCGGCCAGGGAGGGGGGGAGCGGAGCCCCGGCCGTCGCATCGCTGGAACGCTGGAGCAGGTAAGTGTATGTTTATTAAAAGCCAGCAGCTACACTTTTTGTAGCTGCTGACTTTTAATAAACATAAAATTTGGCTGGAACACCCCTTTAATCAAATCTGGCCCTCTTTGAAAAAAGTTTGGACACCCCTGTGCTATGTGATAGGTCATAAGTATCAGCCTTTTGCAATCACTGTACCATTGTCCAGTAATTAGAGAGCTGTCTTAGTACTTTATTGAGGCACAACTCTTGTTTTATATGTGTTTTAATGAAATTGTTGTAAAAAAAAATATATTTTTATAATGTATGCATTGAAATCCTTATACAGTATCATTAACCACTTTCTATAGCCGAAAGACGGCTACAGTGCTGGCTTCCAGTGTCGGGAGGGCGTTAATAGACAGGGACAGTCAACTCCCTTACTTTGGAGAATTTCCTCCCACTTTTGGTTTGGGAAGTGCACATAAATAGGGCCCTTATATACATGCTACATCCCACGTTAATGAGCCCACGTTAATCATCCCACGTTAATCAGCCAGCGATTAAAAAAAACGATGGGGTTCCAATCTCTCTTCCAAACTAAACATTAAAAGTTTTAATAATAATACTTCAACCCTTTCAGTGTGGTGGGAGACCCACTACAAGTGTAAGCTTCCCCTGGAATTCATCTTTAATACACCAGTGCCCTCCTCACAGCACCCTATTGAAAAACGATGACGCACTTTAATGCCAAGTGACAGCGATCTCTCCCTTATATACTTCCCCTCCTCCTATCAGCCATAAGGGGCAATGTCCTGATTGGCCGCATGATCCTGGGAACCCGTAGTCTCGTGCTCGGAGGGCGTGGCCAGAGGCGGAAGTGTCGCGCTGGTCTGGCGGAAGAGAGGTTTCTGAAACTAGGTGAAGAGTTTATAAACGGAGGCAGAGGATGGAACGGCGGGGAGGTACAGGTGAGACCGGGGGTTGGTGTCGGAGTGGCCGGTGTGGAGGGAGCTGTGACATCCAGGGGCAGTCAGGTGACTGGGGGCAGGTAATGTCACATGCTGCCTCCACATCCTGGGTGCTGTGCAGGGATCGGGATATTCGTGTTTACAGCCTATGGGACGGGTTCATGGTGAATACTGCAGCTGGCATAAGTTGTTGTTCAGGACACCTGTGTTAGAGACTTTAGATGGAAGCTCTCTGTTTACTGGGCTGGCATGCCGGCTTTCCAATTGTAATCCGATACCATTTTATGTTTGTGGTGATCACCATCTCTATTAAATAGTGAAATAACAGAGTTGGAGATTGTTTACACCTGTGACTGTCATTGCTGCCCCTCTGTAAAGTGATCTGTTGTGGATGGTGCTTTGACAGGTGACTTGGAGGTGACATGGTGCCTCCTGGGTGACAGTTTTAACCTGTGAAAGCCTGCAGCACTCTGCTGTACTTGGAGTGTATTAACTGTAGTAGCAGCTGCATTCACTCCAAGGGCTTGCATTTAGCAGTGGTGCTGCCTGCTGAACATGACCCATGGTGTCAGTTTTTCTGCACTGAGACTGTGGGAAAGTGGAACAACGTTTACAGTGAGTAGGCAGACTTTTTTTTTTTTTTTTGCAGAAGAGACATGCAGTGTCAGTTCCTCAATAAACTACACCTACTCGCCTGTGTACCTGCTCGCCTGTACCTGCTCACAGTGATCCTGAGGATGTAAGCTGAGCTGCACTTGCACAGATCGGCTTGCAGCAGCTGTCCTGATCCTTGCATGCATGCGCAGGAATGGTGTTTTATCATCCCAATGCCGGTACACAGGAAGATATGCCGGCACCAATGAGGGACCATTGAAAAATGTGAGTATTGCCCCCTTTAGTTCTGCTTTAAAGAGGAAGCAAACCCTCACAATATAAAAAAAAAAACCCAACAAGAGTAATGAGCTAGTATGCACAGCATACTAGCTCATTATGTGACACTTGCCTAAAATCGGAGCCCCTGAAGTCTTCCTCGGTCCTGTCCACCGCCGCCGCTGTGACTGGCCAGAGCGGCGATGACGTCACTCTCTCTCGCATGCATGCGTAGAATTACGGCATTAACACTGCATTATCCCATTGCTAAACACAGCATGCTCAGTGCGCCTGCGCCATAGACATCGTTGTAGTCCTTACTGCAAATATCTCCTTAAAGCGGATCTCCGCTGGAAAAAAATATGTATTAACCACTTAACTACTGTGCACCTACACCCCCTTCCTGCCCAGACAAAATATAAGCTTCCGGCACTGCGTCGCTTTAACTGACAATTGCGTGTGACGTGGCTCCCAAACAAAATTGGCGTCCTTTTTTTCCCACAAATAGAGCTTTCTTTTGGTGGTATTTGATCACCTCTGCGGTTTTTATTTTTTGCGCTATAAACAAAAATAGGAGCGTCAATTTTTAAAAAAATGCAATATTGTTTCCTTTTTGGTATAATAAATAACCCCAAAAATATATAAAAAAAAATTTTTTTCCCTCAGTTTAGGCCGATAAGTATTCTTCTACATATTTTTGGTAAAAAAAAAAATGCCATAAGCGTTTATCGATTGGTTTGCGCAAAATTTATAGCGTTTACAAAATAGGGGATAGTTTATGGCATTTTTTTTTTTTTTTTTTACTATTAATGGGACTGCGACGTTATGGCGGACATTTCGGACACTTTTCTGGCATTTTTGGGACCATTTACATTTATACAGTGAACAATGCTATAAATATGCATTGATTACTGTATAAATGTGACTGGCAGTGAAGGGGTTAACCACTAGGGGGCGGGGAAGGGGTTAAATGTGTGTCCTATGAGTGTTCTAACTGTGGGGGGAGGGGGGGGTGACTGGGGGAGGTGACCGATTGTGTCCCTATGTACAAGGGACACAATCGATCTCCTCTCTCCCTGACAGGACGTGCAGCTCTGTGTTTACATACAGAGCTGCACGTCCCCGCTCAGTTACTGAGCAATCGCGTGTGCCCGGCGGCGATCGTTGCCGCCGGGCACTCGCACCGGATCCCCGCAGAGCGGCGGGTGCGCGCGCGCCGCCAGCGACGCGTGGCCGCCCGCGGCTTTAAAGGGACATCACGTCATATGACGTGATGTCAGGATAATGGAGTCGTCTGCCCGCCGTCATTTGACGGTGGGCAGATGACAAGTGGTTAAAGGAAGCAGCTACAAATACTGCAGCTGCTGACTTTTAATATTAGGACACTTGCCTGTCCTGGAATCCAGCGCCGTTGGCAGCAGAGGATGAGCGATCGCTCGTCACTCTGCTGCCCCCACCGCCATTCTCAGGGAGGGAATCGGGAAGTGAAGTGCTCCAGCTTCACTGCCCGATTACCTACGGCGCATGCGTGAGTACCCACTGGTCCCCGTTGTGTTCTGGGAGCCGAGTGTTTGCCAGAACACAGGGAGCGGGAAGTAACGCACTAGCCGCAGACTCCCGAAAGTGGGTGCAAATACCTGTCTTTGATAGGTGTCTGCACCCCCCTCCCCCTGAAAGGTGTCAAATGTGACACCGGAGGGGGGAGGGTTCCGTTGAGCGGAAGTTCCACTTTAGGGTGGAGCTCCGCTTTAACCGTGTAGGTTAAGGAGATATTTATTTCACCTACAGGTAAGCCTTAATCTAGGCTTACCTGTAGGTGCAAGTTGTAAGGAGGGGGTTTACAACCACTTTAAGCCCGCCTTCAATTCTGGCTACTGGAAAGACTTCTGTAATGTTTCGTACATAATTGGTTGAACTAGATGAACTTAATAAAAAAATATATAGAGATTGGCCACATTATTAGGTACACCTTTTGCCTCAGATATATAAAGGACACATAATAATGCCGCTCTCTTATATACTGTGTGTGTGTTATATATATATACTGCCCACTTTATTAGGTACTCCTTGCTAGTACCGAGTTGGACCCATTTTGCCTTCAGAACTGACTTAATTCTTTGTGGCATGGGTTCAACAAGGTGTTGGTCCATATTGACATGATAGCATCATGCAGTTGATGCAGATTTGTCAGCTGCACATCCATGTGATTTTTCCCATTCCACCACGTCTGGTGGTTCCACACATTAAACGATGCTTAATTGATACTAAGCGGCCCAAAGTATGCCAAGAAAATTCCACCACACCATTACACCACCAGCATGAACTATTGGTACAAGGCAGGATGGCTTCATCATGCTTTCATGCTTGCGCCAAATTTTAACCCTACCATCTGGATGTTGCAGCTGCAATCAAGATTTATCAGACCAGATAACTTTTCCCCCAATCTTCTTTTGTCCAGTTATGGTGAGCCTGTGTGAATTGTAGCCTCAGTTTCCTGTTTTTGGCTGACAGGAGTGGCACCTGTTACTGTTGCCTTTCTATCCTCTCAAACCAGTCTGCCTATTTTCCACTGACATCAACAAGGCATTTTTGTCCATGCAACTGCAACTCGCTGGACTTTTTTCTCTTTTTCTGACCATTCTCTATTAACCCAAGAGATGGTTGTGCGTAAAAAGCCCAGTAGATCAGCAGGTTTTGAAATGCTCAGACCGTCTGGCACTAACAACCATGCCATACTCAGTCACTTAGATCCCCTTTATTCCCCATTCTGATGCTCAGTTTGAACTACAGCAATCATCTTCACCACATCTAGATGCCTAAAGCTTGATGCTGATTGGGTGATAAGCAATTACCACCCTCGCCTTCCAGGACAGCAATAGACATAATTGGCTCCGCCCTCTACCAGAAACACAAATCGGATACAATTTAATAGGCCCTCCCTTTCCTCTGACCCTTAGTTGTTTTGTTTCCAGACCCTCCTGGAGCACCGACGTGATTTTTTTTTTTTTTTTTTTTTTTTTTGTAGGATAGACCGATGAAAAAGAAATGTGGAAATTGTGGAGCCGGGCTGCCTGATGGATATAAGTTTATTTTATTTTTTTGTGAAGATTGTATTCCTTCTAGGGCTAGATCAGAGAACTACCTCTTTTAAAGAGTTAATGTCTTCTATGAAGGAGGTGGTAGCCTCCTCCCAGTCTTTCAATGACAGGGCAGCAGGTCTGGGGCCTTCTCCCTCTGGTCCCAGAAGTCAAGAGCTGAAGGCCCCATGCACATGAGATGCAAATGCAAACACATCTAAACACACGTTTTCAAAGGCAAAAACAGTTTTGCTGCATTTGCATTTATAAGACCCTCCCTAAGCTCAAAAAAACAATATTTAACCATTTTAGCCATTTTGTGAGACCAAAGTGAGTAGCAGCTGAAAGAGCAGCAGTATACTTGTATTTAGCGTGTCACTTGCCACAAGTTGTGAATTGCCCACTTGCCATGTCATCTGCCACAAGTTGTGGATTGTCACCTGGCCACGTCACCTGCCATGTCACCTGGCCACGTCACCTGCCACAAGTTGTGGATTGTCCACTTGCCATGTCATCTGCCACGTCCCCTGGCCATACCACCTGCCACAAGTTGTGGATAGTCCACTTGCCACATCACCTGGCCACGTCACCTGCCACAAGTTGTGGATTGTCCACCTGCCACGTCACCTGCCACAAGTTGTGGATTGTCCACTGGCCACGTCACCTGACCACGTCGCCTGCCACAAGTTGTGAATTGTCCACTTGCCATGTCACCTGGCCACGTCACCTGGCCACGTCACCTGCCACAAGTTGTGAATTGTCCACTTGCCATGTCACCTGGCCACGTCACCTGGCCACGTCACCTGCCACAAGTTGTGGATTTTCCACTTGCAATGTCACCTGCCACAAGTTGCGGATTGTCCACTGGCCACGTCACCTGGCCACGTCAGCTGCCATGTCACCTGGCCACATCACCTGCCACAAGATGTGGATTGTCCACTGGCCACGTCACCTGCCACAAGTTGTGAATTGTCCACTGGCCATGTCACCTGGCCACGTCAGCTGCCATGTCACCTGGCCACGTCACCTGCCACGAGTTGTGGATTTTCCACTTGCCATGTCACCTGCCACAAGTTGTGGATTGTCCACTGGCCACGTCACCTGCCACAAGTTGCGGATTGTCCACTGGCCACGTCACCTGGCCACGTCAGCTGCCATGTCACCTGGCCACAAGATGTGGATTGTCCACTGGCCACGTCACCTGCCACAAGTTCTGAATTGTCCACTGGCCATGTCACATGGCCACGTCAGCTGCCATGTCACCTGGCCACGTCACCTGCCACAAGTTGTGGATTTTCCACTTGCCATGTCACCTGGCCACGTCACCTGCCACTACACCTGCCACAAGTTGTGGATTGTCCACTTGCCATGTCACCTGGCCACGTCACCTGGCCACAAGTTGTGGATTGGCCACGTCACCTGCCACGTCACCTGGCCACAAGTTGTGGATTGCCCACTGGCCACGTCACCTGCCACAAGTTGTGGATTGCCCACTCGCCACGTCACCTGGCCACGTCACCTGGCCACAAGTTGTGGATTGTCCACTGGCCACGTCAGCTGCCATGTCACCTGGCCATGTCACCTGCCACGTCACCTGGCCATGTCACCTGCCACAAGTTGTGGATTGTGCACAATGCCATGCAAGCAATTACAGTTTAATTTTTTTTAATGGTTTTTCATCATTTGCCATAATTTTTAAGATTTCTAATGTAAAAAAATAGGTCGCCTATAAACGAAATTGTGGCAAATCACCGGTACCGCATTTTGCATCTGAAACGCGAAAACTTTTGCGTCTGAACTCATTTTTTTGCTTCTGAAAAAACGAGCCTAAACCCAACTGCTTTAAAACGCAAAAAAACGTGAATGTGTGCATGGACACATGGGATAACATTAAATGTGTTCAAAAATGCCCAAATGCCTCTGAACTCGAGTTTACCAGCGTCTCGTGTGCATGAGGCCTTAAGCTTCAGTTAGACCCCCTCCTCGATCCGAGATCAGTGATTCACACTATACCTCAGATCTAGAAGTAGGGGAGAACCCGAGCTCCTCATCTGATGGGCATTCCGCATCAGTGGGGGAGGCGGGTAACCCTACGTTTCTTTTTCCAGCAGAGGATATTGATGAACTTTTTAAATCAATTTATGCCTCTGAACAGATTGAGATGCCACAGCAAATCCAATCTGAGCAGGATAGAATGTATAGGGGTCTTCAGGGGCAGAAGTCAAGGACTTTCCCGATTCACCAGTCACCTAAAGATATGATTCTTTCAGAATGGGAAAGAACCTGAAAGGAGGATGTTCCAGTCTAAAGGGCACAAAAGATTTCCTTTTCAATCTGCAATTGAAGAGTCTTTCTTTAAATGTCCTAAGCTAGCTGCCCCTATGTCACAGGTTTCTAAAAAGTCAGACCTGTCCTTTGAAGACTCAGGGGCCCTTAACCATTTAAGACCCGGACCAAAATGCAGGTAAAGGACCTTGCCCCTTTTTGCGATTCGGCACTGCGTCGTTTTAACTGACAATTGTGCGGTCGTGCGACGTGGCTCCCAAACAAAATTGGCATCCTTTTTTCCCCACAAATAGAGCTTTCTTTTGGTGGTATTTGATCACCTCTGCGGTTTTTATTTTTTGCGCTATAAACAAAAATAGAGCGACAATTTAAAAAAAAATGCAATATTTTTTTACTTTTTGCTATAATATCCCCCAAAAATATATATAAAAAAAATGTTTTACTCAGTTTAGGCCAATACGTATTCTTCTACCTATTTTTGGTAAAAAAAAAATCACAATAAGCGTTTATCGGTTGGTTTTCGCAAAATTTATAGCGTTTACAAAATAAGGGATAGTTTTATTGCATTTTTATTAATTTTTTTTTTTTTACTACTAATAGCGGCGATCAGTGATTTTTTTTTCGTGACTGCGACATTATGGCGGAAACTTCGGACAATTTTGACAAATTTTTGGGACAATTGTCATTTTCACAGCAAAAAATGCATTTAAATTGCATTGTTTACTGTGGAAATGACAGTTGCAGTTTGGGAGTTAACCACAGGGGGCGCTGTGACTTTGAGTGTTCCCTGTGTGTGTGTTTACAACTGTAGGGGGGTGTGGCTGTAGGTGTGACGTCATCGATCAGTTCCCCATATAACAGGGATGACGCGATCGATGCTGCGGCCACAGTGAAGCACGGGGAAGCCGTGTTTACACACGGCTCTCCCCGTTCTTCAGCTCCAGGGACGGATCGCCGCACTGCAGCGGCGATCGGGTCCGCGAGTCCCGCGGTCCCGGAGCTTCGGACCGGGTCACGGGAGCTCGCCGCGGGCACGTGCCCGTGACCCACGGCTGGGTACTAAAATCAACGTATATATACGTTGATGTGCCCAGCCGTGCCATTCTGCCGACGTATATGTGCAGTAGGCGGTCCTTAAGTGGTTAAAGAGCAAATGGATAGGAAGGCCGACTCTTTGCTGCGTAACGCCTGGGATAGGCTAGGAATTTGGATGTATGGATTCAGCGTCTGGATGATCTCCTTTCATGCGACACCCCCAAAGAGGAAATTAGAGAGTCCCTCCCACTCATTGCCAAGTCAGTAGCCTTCTTGGCTAATGCAGCTGCATCTCCTGTGAAAGCTGCAGCTAGGTCTTTGGCTCTCATTAATTCAGCCAGGCGAGTGATCTGGCATAAGTCTTGGGAGGGGGACCTTATCTCCTAGAACAAACTCTGCCGCATTCCCTTTAAAGGCAAGCTTATTCAGTTGCTCCTTGTTGGAGGTCCTAGCTTGTCCCTCTGAGAAGAGTAAACTGTTCCCTTCTCAAAAGAATAAGCCACAGAATAAGAAGCCTTTTCGCGGTTTCCAGAACAGTTAATTTTGGAACCAACAGGCAAAAAAAAAGTGGTCTTTTAACAAAGATGAGCAAAAGAACGGGACTCTTTACTCCTTCAGCCCCTTCCAAAAATCCCCAGTGACGCCAGGATAGGGGTAGGGGGAAGGTTGTCCCATTTTTGTCAAAGAATGGGCAGAGATTTCTGACAATTCCTTTATCCTTCAAACGTAGGAAAGAGGTTACAGGTTGGAATTCAAGTCTTTGAGACTTTTTTTCTTGCTCATCTGCCAAGAAACCAAGAAAGGCGGCAAGCCATGTTGAATCTAGCCTCCGTGGGAAACAGAAGGGGTAATTTCCCCTGTTCCGGAAAATCTATTCAGAATGATTCAGAAAGCCTCCGGGGGCTTTCAGATGGTCATCAATTTAAGCATCCTGAACAAATATATTCTCTACAGACGTTTTTCAGATGGAAAATGAAAAGTTTGGGGTCTATTAGACTCTTAATATCTCTCCTGAGCCCTTAAAGGGTTACTAAACCCTTTTTTTTAAATAACAAACATATTATACTTGCCTTCACTGTGCAGTTAAATTTGCACAGAGTGGCCCCCAAACCTCGTCTTCTGGGGTCCCTTCGCGGCTCCTCCTGGCATCTGGAAACCTAGGAGAAGCGCTCTCCCAGGTGGTTATTGTGAGGTCGTGCTCCCGAGTCCAGCATTTGCATCCATAGACCCAGAATGCTGGACTCGGCCCTGCCCCCACCACCCATGTCATTGGATTTGATTGACAGCAGCGGGAGCCAATGGCTGCGCTGCTATCAGGCTATCTAATCAAGAGCCGAGACAACAGGCAGGGAGTGTGAGCGTGTCTGTGGCGTGGAAATGAACGGGCTCCGGTGAGTAAAACTGGGGGGCTGCTGAATCACAGAAGTTGCGCTGTTTACTCTCTGGTCAGCTGGCGGAACCATTGTTCCCTCCTACTGCTTGTAAAAGCAGTCTAGCGTATAGCTTGTGGGTTAAGGCTGCAATCACACCAAGGCGTTTTTACGCCCGCCGTTATTGCAGCCTGAAATACGCTGGAGGGGTGATTTAACATTGTCGGCTATGGAGATGGTTCACATCTCCACGCTGATACGCCGTACGCCTGAAGCTCAAAACAAGTCCCGGACCCTTTTTTTTCAGGCGGGTTCAGCATAGCCGACAATGTTAAAATCGCCCCTCCAGCGAAAACCAGGCTAAAAAACGATGCGTTTTGTCGCGGCAAATCGGGGGACAAAACGCTGCAATTTGTCGCGGCAAATCGAGGTACAATACGCCGCGCTATAGTGTGAATGCAACCTAAATGAAAAAAAGAACCTAACAGATTCCTCCATTCACATTGATTGATTGATCGATTGTATGCCCACCAGTAGAATACTACCCTGCATCCACCCACTTCTAGTTTTTTTTTTTTTAGCCCATTCACGTTGATTGTTATGGATGAAGAAATCTCTGCCAAGAAAAGTAAATAAAAATATATGTCGAAGCATAGGGGCCCCTAATGACCACCCCTGCCCATATAGTTACATATTGTTACATAGTAGGTGAGGCTGAAAAAAGACCATCAAGTCCAACCTATGTGTGTGATTATGTCGGGTATTACATTGTACATCTCTGTATGTTGTGGTCGTTCAGGTGCTTATCTAATAGTTTTTTTTTTAACCACTTCAGACCCGCGGTATAGCCGAATGACGGCTACAGCGCGGGTCTGAATATCCAACATGCTGTCAAAAGACGGCCGCTCCTTTGGGCGTTCCCAGCACGCGCTCTAGAGCGCGCTGCGGGGAAGCCCTGTGTTGGCCGTGTCCCTTGGACACAGCCAATCACAGATCGCGGCGAACGGCCAATCAGAGTGGCCGTTTGCGATGCGATCTGTGCGGCGAATGAGAGATGATCTCACAGATCATCTCTCATTGCCGTTTTTACACAGAGACAGCGTCCTGTCTCTGGAGAGGAGGAGACCGATCTGTGTCCCTTGTACATAGGGACACAGATCAGTCACCCCCAGTCACCCCCCCTCCCCCCACAGTTAGAACACACCTAGGATACATTTAACCCCTTCCTCACCCCCTAGTGTTAACCCCTTCAATGCCAGTCACATTTATACAGTAATTTGTGCATATTTATAGCACTGATCGCAGTATAAATGTGAATGGTGCCAAAAATGTGTCAAAAGTGTCTGATGTGTCCGCCATAACGTTGCAGTACCAATAAAAAAACGCAGATCGCCGCCATTTCTAGTAAAAAAATTAAATAATAAATAATAATTCTGTCCCCTATTTTGTAAGCGCTATAACTTTTGCGCAAACCAGTCGCTTATTTTTTTTTTTTTTACCAAAAATATGTAGAATAATACGTATCGCCCTAAACTGAGAAAAAACATTTTTTTTTTTTTTTTAAAGTGGGATATTTATTATAGCAACAAGTAAAAAATATTGTATTTTTTTTCAAAATTGTCGCTCTTTTTTGTTTATAGCGCAAAAAATAAAAACCGCAGAGGCGATCAAATACCACCAAAAGAAAGCTCTACTTGTGGGGAAAAAAGGACGTCGATTATTGTTTGGGAGCCACGTCGCACGACCGTGCAATTGTCAGTTAAAGCGACGCAGTGCCGGAAGCTGAAATTTCACTTGGGCAGGAGGGGGGTATATGTGCCCAGTAAGCAAGTGGTTAAACTTTCGGTGCTCCCCACTGAAACCACCGCCTGTGGAAGGGAATTCCACATTCTTGCTGCTCTTACAGTAAAAAACCCTCTATGCAGTTTAAGGTTAAAAACCTTTTTCTTCTTATTTTATTGAGTAATCACGTTTCTTATTAAACTCCCTTCCGCGGATTTTTTTTTTATCCTATTGTGGTATTTGTAAATTGAAATCATATCATATCCCCCTCTCAAGCGTCTCTTCTCCAGAAAGAATAAGTTCAGTGCTCGCAACCTTTCTTCATAAGGGTCCTTTCACACGGAGCGGACCGTTTTTCGGTCCGCTCCGTGTGCCCGTCAGCTGAGCGGGGGGGTCTCCGCTCAGCTGTCGGCGGACGGGGCGGTCCCCGCACACTGTGCAGGGACCGCCCCGTCTCTCCTCCGCTCTCCCCTATGGGGAGTCGGATGGAAACGGACCGTCTGTCCGTTTGCATCCGATCCGTTTGGCCGGACGGAAGAAAAATAGGACATTCTTCCGTCCGCAAAAACGGATGCGGATTGAGCGGACGTTAGCGGATGCATCATCCGCTAACGGATCCGCTCCCATAGGGGTTCATTACAAGTCCGTAAACGGACTTGTAATGAACGGTCCGCTAGTGTGAAAGGACCCTAACTATTGCACAGCATATATGCTCCTTTTTTTTTTTTTTTTTAACCACTGAGCACAAATCGCCATCATTGTACATCAGTACTTTAATGCTAGTTGCTATAGCAGCTGTCTACTCTTGTTATGGTAGCAGACAGCTACCATAACCCCGGTATTTTATACAGCGGCGAGTGACTGGCTCGCAGTTAAGTGGTCTCCGTGGCAGATTCTTCGCGCCCGCATTTGAAGACGTTGTTCAAACCACACATGTGAGGTAACCTATAGACATTTTTTAAACGTCGCCTATAGAGATTTTTAAGGGTAAAAGTTTGTCGCCATTCCACGAGCGGGCGCAATTTTGAAGCATGACATGTTTGGTATCAATTTAATTGGCATACCATTATTTTTCACAATATGTATGAAAAATGGCTAACTTTACTATTGTCCTATTATTTTATTTTTTAAGTAAAAAGTGTATTTCTGCCCCAAAATTATGCTTGTAAGTCCGCTACGCAAATACGGTGTGACACAAAGTATTGCAATGATCCCCATTTTATTCTCTAGGGTGTCTTAAAAAAAATATATGTTTGGGGTTCTACGTAACTTTCTAGCATGGCGATATACGTAGACAGAATGGCACGGGCAAGCACATGGGCATATATGTCCCTGCCTCCCAGCCGGTGGGGGGCTCGTGATGAGGGGCAGAAATTGATTCATGGTCACCCCCTCACGATCGCTCCTGGCGAAATGAGAAGCTTTCTCTACCTGTGAATTGTAAACACAGGTCAAAGGAAGTGATGTCATCTCTCCTCACAGCGTTTTTTTTCGTCCGGAGCTCGAGAAGAGAAGACATCAAGTAAGTGCACCAACACTACACTAACATCAGCATACATAGGCACATAAATCACTCTGCAGTCACCCCCCAGATCACCCCCTGCATTCCCAGTCAGTGTCACTGATTACAGTGGTAATTTTTTTTTTTTTACTGATCTCTGCATTTAGTGTAATTTGTGACTGCAAAACGTGTCCAAGGCAGTTGGTGGTAGGCCCCTTTAGGTCCAGGGTACCCCCCTAATAAAGGTTTAACCCCTTGATCGTCCCCCAGGTAACCCTTTTACACCCTGTCGCCAGTGTCACTTTTTTCTGATCGCCGTGTAAGTGTCACTGGTGATGCTAGCTAGCTAGTTGGCTTTTTATGTGCACCGCCAGGTTTTTATATAGCGTCAGGTACCTCCATATATTACTGTAGCGCCCCCTTACTTTCAGTACGGGCACTACGCTAAAGTTAGCAGGCGAATGGGAGAGTTAATTTGCTCTCATTCATAATTTGTCAAATTGCAGGCCGCTGCTGTTTCAGAACTGTCCTGTAGGTCGGTCTGCAGCCCCGAGGTGCGATTACACCCCTGGGCAGCAGTGGGCTCTAGAGGGGTTCTGACAGAGCCACTTTTCCCCAGCAGCCAATTAGAGGAGTTCTTCCCTCGCTGGACATGCTTGGGAGGGGTATATCTTTGCAGCTGCCGCGTGGTCGGGTCTTTTTCTCTGCCCGGGGTCCACGTTCCAGGTGCGGCATCCACCTTCAGGGTGCGCGCATCCACGGACCCCGCTCGCATGGCCCACCTGGCCAGAGCCACCTGTTCGTTCCATGGAGACCCATCTGGATGTCGATGGGGGCCCCAGTGACTTACTGGGTCCCCAACCTTACTGAGAAGATCCTAGGCTTTGTGCCGTTCGGTGGGGGATCGACTTGAGGAGAACCCGGAGGCAGGTTATCCAAAATGGCTTGAACAAACCATCGGAGATCTGGTTACTGGAATTGACAAGTACATATCGGCTGTCAACCGGTTACATACCGTGTTTTTCCCGAAAATAAGACACTGTCTTATATTTCCTTTTCCTCAAGAAAACACACTATGCCTTATTTTCAGGGGATGTCTTATTTGTAGGGTTGTCCCGATACCACTTTTTTTTAGGACCGAGTACAAGTACCAATACTTTTTTCAAGTAGTTGCCGATACCGAATACCAATGCTTTTTTTAAATGTCCCCTACATATGCAGCCATGTCCCCTACATATGCAGCCATGTCCCCTACATATGCAGCCATGTCCCCTACATATGCAGCCATGTCCCCCACATATGCAGCCATGTCCCCCCAGCCATGTCCCCCACATATGCAGCCATGTCCCCCCAGCCATGTCCCCCACATATGCAGCCATGTCCCCCCAGCCATGTCCCCCACATATGCAGCCATGTCCCTGCAGCCATGTCCCCCACATATGCAGCCATGTCCCTGCAGCCATGTCCCCCACATATGCAGCCATGTCCCTGCAGCCATGTCCCCCACATATGCAGCCATGTCCCCCACATATGCAGCCATGTCCCCCACATATGCAGCCATTTCCCAACATATGCAGCCATGTCCCTCCAGCCATGTCCCCCACATATGCATCCATGTCCCCCACATATGCATCCATGTCCCCCACATATGCATCCATGTCCCCCACATATGCATCCATGTCCCTCCAACCATGTCCCCCACATATGCATCCATGTCCCTCCAGCCATGTCCCTACATATGCAGCCATGTCCCTGCAACCATGTCCCCCACATATGCAGCCATGTCCCTGCAACCATGTCCCCCACATATGCAGCCATGTCCCTGCAACCATGTCCCCCACATATGCAGTCATGTCCCCGCAGCCATGTCCCCGCAGCCATGTCTCCCACATATACAGCCATGTCCCTCCAGCCATGTTCCCCACATATGCAGCCATGTCCCTCCAGCCATGTCCCCCACATATGCAGCCATGTCCCTCCAGCCATGTCCCTCACAAATACAGCCATGTCCCCCACATATGCAGCCATGTCCCCCACATATGCAGCCATATCCATCCAGCCATGTCCCTGCAGCCATTTCCCCCATACCTAGCAGCCGCCCAGGGAACATCACAGCTTTCATTTGAATAGCTGTAGTGTTCCAGCGCGTATAGACACTCACCCTTGTTCGGGATTGGACAGATCACGATCACCCATCCAATCCCAAGCAAGGGGGAGTGTCTATACGCGTGGGAACACTACAGCTATTTAAATGAAAGCTGTGATGTTCACGCACGCTTTAACCATGCGGCGTGTGCGATGATCTCTTTGGGCTCGGTAGCAGACTGTTTGCTGAAGCTTTTCCCCCTATCCCCTGGTGTTTGTGTGGGGTGAGAGACTGTTGCTGGTCAGTGCTGGGGAGCAGCTTTACTTCTTCCCCTGAGGACAGAGCGTCCTGCTCCTCACTTCACTGAGGAGACTTTTTACTTTCACTTTCAGCGGGACCTGACAGCCTCAGCTGACCTTATTGATGGGGCTGCCAACACCTCTCAGGTCACCTAGAGATACTGTAGCAGCTGTCACGATGGAGCAGATAAGAAGGGCTGCACGACTTCTTTACAGCTCCGCACCAGTACACTACGGTACATACGCCTATTACGTATTGTTTACCGCTCCACATAGTCACGCCCATTACTACTTTTTATTTTCAGGGTATGGCTTATATTTCGGAAATGCTTAGAAATCCTGCTACGGCTTATTTTAGGAGGACGTCTTATTTTCGGGGAAACACGGTAGTTACTTAGTTAGCCAGGTTGAAAAAAGACACAAGTCCATCCAGTTTAACCATAAAAAAAATAAAAATAAACAAAATAAAACCCAGTACAATCCCATACACCCAACTCCATACCCACAGTTGATCCAGAGGAAGGCAAAAAAACAGTAGAGCGATGATCCAATTTGCTACTGGAGGGGAAAAAATTCCTTCCTGATCCCCCGAGAGGCAATCGGATTTACCCTGGATCAACTTTACCTACAAATCTTAGTACTCAGTTATATTACGTGCAGTTAGGAAAGAATCCAGGTCTTTCTTAAAGCAATCTACTGAGCTGGCCAGAACCACCTCTGGAGGGAGTCTGTTCCACATTTTCACAGCTCTTACTGTGAAGAAACCTTTCCGTATTTGGAGGTGAAATCTCTTTTCCTCCAGACGTAAAGAGTGCCCCCTTGTCCTCAGTGTTGACCTCAAAGTGAATAACTCAACACCATGTTCCCTATATGGACCTCTTATGATAACTGAACGGTGAACAGTGAACTTCTTTTATTGCATTTACTGGGAGGATTCGCTCAATCCGAATTGTTCTCTTGAGTACTAAAGCACTAGGCCCGAGGTCTGTCACAGAGACCTGTTCCTCCCAGCAACTTAAAAGTGACATTCCGGCTGCTAGGCTTATAGCAGGGGTCTGTCTGGGGGCACTTCACCCACTCTGGCGAGAGTGGCGACGAACTGTATCTAATACTACTGAGAGCAGGACTGCTCTGTTTCATATCCAGGCCTGATACCGCACTGTTCTCTATTGCCTCATCAACCTTTCCTATCTCCTGTTGATGTTGGCCGTTGTTGGGCCCTGGAATAAAGCATTAAAATCCATTTGGTGACTGGACATTCGCTCACTGCTACTTCCCCTAGACACACTACAAGGTAACTTAATAGGCCGATCCCAAACAACAACCAGTGGCTCCTTCGGGGGGGAACGCTACATTACCTAATAAAGGTTTTAACCCCCTGATTGCCCTCTAGTTAATTCTTTAACCAGAAATCACTGTATAAGTGTTACAGGTGACGCTGGTTAGTTAGTTTGCTTTTTATAGTGTTTATTACCCAATAAAGGTTTAACCCCCCCCCCCCCCGATTCCCCGACGGGTGATATTAATTAGGTTTGGTATCAGATAGGGTCTGCGTCGCCCCAGAGAGCGTCAGATTAGTGCCAGTAGCGCTAACACCCACGCACGCAGCATATACCTCCCTTAGTGGTATAATATCTGAACAGATCAATATATGAACTGAGCAGATCTATACTAGCGTCCCCAGCAGCTTTGGGTTCCCAAAAACGCAGTGTTAGTGGCATTAGCCCAGATACCTGCTAGCACCTGCGTTTTGCCCCTCCGCCCAGCCCACCCAAGTGCAGTATTGATCGATCACTGTCACTTACAAAACACTAAACACATAACTGTAGCATTCGCAGAGTCAGGCCTGATCCCTGCATTCGCTAACAGGTTTTTTGGTAGCATTTGACTCAGTTGCTGACAGCCTAGGAGCTTTTTTACCTGTGAATCTTACTAGTTGCACCAGTAAGAATATGCATGCGTCATACATACTAGGGGGAGTACAACTAGGGGGATCCGTAGTGGAGAAGGATCTGGGGGTTTTAGTAGATCATAAGCTCAATAATGGCATGCAATGCCAAGCTGTGGTTTCCAAAGCAAGCAAAGTCCTTTCTTGTATTAAGAAGGTATGGACTCCAGAGAGAGAGAGATCATTTTGCCCCTGTACAAATCATTAGTAAGACCTCATCTGGAATATGTAGTCCAGTTTTGGGCACCAGTTCTCAAAAAGGATATCGGGTAACTGGAGAAAGTGCAGAGAAGGGCAACCAAACTGATACAGTGCCTTGCAAAAGTATTCGGCCCCCTTGAACTTTGCGATCTTTTGCCACATTTCAGGCTTCAAACTTAAAGCTATAAAACTGTAATTTTTTGTGAAGAATCAACAACAAGTGGGACACAATCATGAAGTGGAACGAAATGTATTGGATATTTCAAACATTTTTAACAAATAAAAAACTGAAAAATTATTCAGCCCCTTTTACTTTCAGTGCAGCAAACTCACTCCACAAGTTCAGTGAGGATCTCTGAATGATCCAATGTTGACCTAAATGACTAATGATGATAAATAGAATCCACCTGTGTGTAATCAAGTCTCTGTATACATGCACCTGCACTGTGATAGTCTCAGAGGTCCGTTTAAAGCGCAGAGAGTATCATGAAGAACAAGGAAAACACCAGGCAGGTCTGGGATACTGTTGTGGAGAAGTTTAAAGCCGGATTTGGATACAAAAAGATTTCCCAAGCTTTAAACATCCCAAGGAGCACTGTGCAAGCAATAATCTTGAAATGGAAGGAGTATCGGACCACTGCAAACCTGGCCGTCCCTCTAAACCATGGGTCTTCAAACTATGGCCCTCCAGTTGTTCAGGAACTACAATTCCCATAATGCCTAGTCATGTCTGTGAATGTCAGTGTGTTACAATGCCTCATGGGATGTGTAGTTCTACAACATCTGGAGGGCCGTAGTTTGAGGATCCCTGCTCTAAACTTTCAGCTCATACAAGGAGAAGACTGATCAGAGATGCAGCCAAGAGGCCAATGATTACTCTGAATGAACTGCAGAGATCTACAGCTGAGGTGGGAGACTCTGTCCATAGGACAACAATCAGTCGTATACTGCACGCATCTGGCCTTTATGGAAGAGTGGCAAGAAGAAAGCCATTTCTTAAAGATATCCATAAAAAGTGTCGTTTAAAGTTTGCCACAAGCCACCTGGGAGACGCATCAAATATGTGGAAGAAGGTGCTCTGGTCAGATGAAACCAAAATCGAACTTTTTGGCAACATTGCAAAAAGTCAAGTTGGCGTAAAAGCAACACAGCTCATCACCCTAAGCACACCATCCCCACTGTCAAACATTGTGGTGGCAGCATCATGGTCTGGGCCTGCTTTTCTTCAGCAGGGACAGGGAAGATGGTTAAAATTGATGGGAAGATGGATGGAGCCAAATACAGGACCATTCTGGAAGAAAACCTGATGGAGTCTGCAAAAGACCTGAGACTGGGACGGAGATTTGTCTTCCAACAAGACAATGATCTAAAACATGAAGCAAAATCTACAATGGAATGGTTCACAAATAAACATATTCAGGTGTTAGAATGGCCAAGTCAAAGTCCAGTCCTGAATCCAATCGAATCTGTGGAAAGAACTGAAAACTGCTGTTCACAAACGCTCTCCATCCAACCTCACTGAGCTCGAGCTGTTTTGCAAGGAGGAATGGGCAAAAACTTGATATGCAAAACTGATAGACATACCCCAAGCGACTTACAGCTGTAATTGCAGCAAAAGGTAGCGCTTCAAAGTGTTAACTTAAGGGGGCTGAATAATTTTGCACACCCAATTTTTCAGTTTTATTTGTTAAAGTTTGAAATATCCAATACATTTTGTTCCACTTCATGATTGTGTCCCACTTGTTGATTCTTCACAAAAAATTTGTTTTATATGTTTATGTTTGAAGCCTGAAATGTGGCAAAAGGTCGCAAAGTTCAAGGGGGCCGAATGCTTTCGCAAGGCACTGTAAGAGGCATGGAGGAGCTCAGCTATGAGGAAAGATTAGAAGAAATAAATGTATTTACTCTTGAGAAGAGGAGAATAAGGGGGGATATTATCCACATGTACAAATATATAAAGGGTCCATATAGTGAACTTAGTGTTAAATTATTCACGTTACGGTCAACGCAGGATAAGGGGGCACGCTTTACGTCTAGAGGAAAAGAGATTTCATCTCCAAATACGGAAAGGTTTCTTCACAGTAAGGCCCCTTTCACATTGAGGAGTTTTTCAGGCGGTACAGCGCTAAAAATAGCGCTGCTATACCGCCTGAAAACTCTTTCACTGCATCCTCAATGTGAAAGCCCGAGGGCTTTCGCACTGAGGCGATGCGCTGGCGGGAGATAAAAAAATCTCCTGTCAGCAGCATCTGAGGAGCGGCATTTATACCGCTCCTTCCCATTGAGCGGGGGGTTATTATCGCACCGCTAGCGGCCGCAACTCTCCTCATTGCGAAAGGGGCCTAAGAGCTGTGAAAATGTGGAACAGACTTCCTCCAGAGGTGGTTCTAGCCAGCTCAGCAGATTGCTTTAAAGTGGATGTAAACCCCCCCCCAAAAATGTTTTTTTTTATGTCACAATGTAGAGTATAAGATTTCCTATCATCTGTGGCCAGTCTTGCCACACAGAGTTAAAGCGGAATTTCACCCTAAATATAAGATCTCCCATGTGATCCAGCATACTGGCGTCAGCGCCAGTATGCTGTTTTTTTTTTTTTTTTAATCCCACACTTACTGTATTATCCTGTAATTTCATTTTTTTCCCCCGCGGTGGACGGCGCCAGTACAGCGCGTCACATCTTCCGAAAATACCCAATATGGACTCGGGTAATCTCGGCGAAAATGCGGCGCCTGCGCACAGACCTAGGAGCTGACTGCGCAGGCGCCGTAATCCCGGGATTACGCTATGTCTGCCTCTATTTATCATTCACATATGATCTAACTGGTGGAGTTGCTGAGTGGAGCCCCGGTGTAGGCACTGCCCTAGGATTTGGGATTCGTCCTGGTTCCCTCAAAGGCCGCGGCTGGGTCACAGCCGACTGCTGATTATAGCCATTCCTCTGGTAAGCTGCTTATACTTCTGGTGGTGGGCCACATTCAAAAGCCAAGTTTGAGCACAGTGGTGATTACTATACGTCCATCCTGAATTAAGATCAGCAGAAAGTTTTTGGAGTCAAGGTTCATCACTACACCTTTTTGTCTGAAGGACTGTTTATCTCCACATGATTGATACATGGACTCTTTTGTTTACACTGGGTCCGGGTGACAAGGCGCAGCTCTAAATCTTTGTTTTTCTTGTGTAATAATTGTCCATGTACAAATGGTACCCCTTTCCAAATAAGGGTGACACCAAGTCCAAAACATTCCCACTATGTAGTCTGGGCAGTTGGGAGGCTCCACGCTGCCATCTTTTCCCTTGTAATTCAGAAAACTATATGTATAGCCTGTGGCCCTGTCACAGAGCTTGTACATCTTAACCCCATACCTGGCACGCTTTCTGGGGAGAAACTGTTTGAAATTTGTGGCGATCAATCGACCAGCGTATAAATTGCTTTGGTTCACAATAGAGCTGTACAGATCTTCCATGAAAAAAACAGCTTGTAAAAGTCAAGGGTACTTAAATCTGCTGTTTCCACCTGAATTCCAGGTTGGCCAGTAAATGGGGGAAGTATGGGCGCTGCAGAAGTGGTTTTGAGGATTTGCAAATGCAGCGGGAAGGGCACTATGGACTATACGGGCCTGTCTTTGAACTCTTGGTAGCTGCGGGGCACTACTTGTGCTAGCCAACGAACCAGCTTGAACTGTCCTTATGGGACTCGTCAAATCACCAAGTGTTACTGCAGTGCTGGTTTGTCTATGACCAGGATCTAGGCCGCTGGTGCTTACCATTTCACCAGAAGGTAGAGTGGCACTAGTACTGGCTCTCTGCTCCGTGCGAGAACCATACGGTTGTTACACCCCAGCAACAGAGGAACCTATCTGGGCCTACTACTAACTACGACTAACTGCTTTAATGCTAATTAGTGTCACAAGTAACACCAGTGCAATGACCAGTGAAAAATCTGATAACTGCACTTGGTGGCACTGTGACAGAAGTGAAAGAGTTAACTCTGGGCACGATCGGGGGTGAAAAGTGTGCCTATGTGTACTGGTGTTATTGTATTGCTTGGTGTGCTTACTATGGAGGTCTTCTCTCGTGCTGGAACCGAAAGGG
The DNA here is from genome assembly GCA_029574335.1 of Rana kukunoris. NCBI lineage: Eukaryota > Metazoa > Chordata > Amphibia > Anura > Ranidae > Rana > Rana kukunoris. The sequence continues at coordinate 33,241,268 of CM056058.1, forward strand.
GCTCCACAAGGGGAGTTTACATAATTTCCTCTGCCTGTGTTTACATTACACAGGCAGGGGAGGCATTTAGTTTGCCAGAACCAATAATAATAAATATAATTAATTGACCTGAGCCTGTTGGTTCTGTAGTAGAGGTCGACCGATATATCGGCTGATATTTGGGCGTTTTTGGATAAATCGTCATCGGACGATTTTTATCCAAATTAGGCCGATAGTTAACATGGCTGCTAGCGGTGCCACGGATCCAGAGCTTGGCCGAAACCGCGGCCTTTCCTGATGCTGACTGTGGCGGCAATCCGCGGATTCCCGCCGCGGTCACAGCATAAGGAAAGGCCGCGGCTTGGGCCTAGCTCCGGAGCCGTGGCCATCTTGGTACACCCAGCGCGGTGGCCCTCCTCTCTGTTTACACCCACAGAGGAGGAGGGGCCCGCTCGCTGCTATCTGCTGACTTTTTTTTTTCACTACTGGGCACTTAAACCCACTTAATAACCAGACCAATTTTTAGCTTTCGGTGCTCTCACATTTTGAATGACAATAACTCAGTCATACAACACTGTAACCAAATGACATTTTTGTCCTTTTTTTCCCACAAATAGAGCTTTCTTTTGGTGGTATTTTATTACCTCTGCGGTTTTATTTTTTTCACTATAAATGAAAAAAGAACAAAAATTTTGTAAAAAAATGAATTTTTCTTAATTTCTATTATAACATTTTGCAAAAAAGTAATTTTTCTTCATAAACTTGGCCTAAAATGTATACTGCTATATATCTTTGGTAACAAAACAAAAAAAATTTAGATATTATTTAGTCTGGGTGAAAGTTATAGGGTCTAAAAGCTATGGTACCAATTACTGAAAATTGATCAATTTGATCACACCTGATGTACTGACAGCCTCTCTCATTTCTTGAGACCCTAACATGCCAGAAAAGTACAAATACCCCCCAAATGACCCCTTTTTGGAAAGAAGACATTCCAAGGTATTTAGAAAGAGGCATTGTGAGTTTTTTGAAGTTGTAATTTTTTTCCCACAATTCTTTGCAAAATCAAGATTTTTTTCATTTTTATTTTCTTTCCACAAAATGTTCATATTAGCGGGTTATTTCTCACACACAGCATATGCATACCACAAATTACACCCCAAAACACATTCTGCTATTCCTCCCGAGTATGGCGATACCACACGTGTGAGACTTTTACACAGCGTTGCCACATACAGAGGCCCAACATGCAGGGAGCACCATCAGGCGTTCTGGAACACCCAGACCAATTCTGACATTTCTCTCCTACATGTAAAAATCAACACTTATTTGCTAGAAAATTACATAGAACCCCAAAACATTATATATGCTTTTTTAGCAAAGACCCTAGAGAATACAATGGCGGTTGTTGCAACTTTTTATCGCGCATGGTATTTGCACAGCAATTTTTCGAACACATTTTTTTTGGAAATAAAACAGTTTTGTGCTTTTAAAAAAAAAAAAAAAATACATTTAGCCCAATGTTTTTGCATAATATGAAAGATGAAGTTACGCCGAGTAAATAGATACCCAACATGTCACCCTTCAATATTGCACACGCTCGTGGAATGGCGCCAAACTTTGCGACTTAAAAATCCCCATAGGTGACGCTTTAAATATTTTTACTGGTTACATCATTTTAGTTGGAGAAGAGGTCTAGGGACAAAATTATTGCTCTCGCTCTAACGTTCGCAGCGATACCTCACATGTGTGGTTTGAACACCGTTTTCATATGTGGGCGGGACTTGCGTATGCGTTCGCTTCTGTATACGAGCTCACGGGGACAGGGGCGCTGTATGCCCAGAGTATTGCGGAGTATGCCCAGAGTATTGCGGAGTATGCCCAGAGTATTGCGGAGTATGCCCAGAGTATTGCCCCCCAGAGTATTGCCCCCCAGAGTGTTGCCAGAGCATTGCCCCCCCAGAGTATTGCCCCCCCAGAGTATTGCCCAGCATTGCAGAGTATTGCAGCAGGGATGGCTGAGGAGGGAGGGAGGGATGGATGGATCTGTGACTGCATTTGTCACAGATCCAGCCCGCAGCACTGGCGCTGCCATCCGCTCCCTCCCCTCTCCTCTCACACTGTACCGATCGGTACAGAGAGAGGATGGAGGAACCGGCGTCATCAAATGACGCCGGTCTGTTTACATCTGATCGCGCCGTCATTGGACGGCGCGATCACCTGGTAAACCGCCACTATCAGCGGCGATTTACCGTGATCCGTGACCCGCGGGAGCGCGACTCTGGAATATATAACGTGATCCCAGAGTTAAGCAACCACCTTGCCGCCGTTATTTTTCGGCAGGTGGTTGCTAAGTGGTTAAGGCCCGCTCTGCATTCTGGGGTTTGTAGGCAGAAGCAGGGCGCGCAGCACGTCGAGGGATGTTTTTTTTACAGTGTAGGATGTCGGCAGCGGCTACCGCCGATTGGCTGTTACAGGCCAGCAGATAGCAGCGAGCGGGCCGCTCCTCCTCTGTGGGTGTAAACAGAGAGGAGGGCCGTCGCGCTGTTAGGCACGTCAGGGCCAGGGACGAATGGAGCTTGTGCTAGGCTAGGAGATGGAACAGAGCCTGGAGCACTCCGTTGGTGGGCATTGATGAGGTGGCAGTGAATGACATTGGGCTGTACTCGTGGGCACTGATGTGAGGCACTGATGAGGTGATGCACTGGTTGGCACTAATGTGATGCACTGGTTGGCATTTGATGCACTGGTTGGCACTAATGTGATGCACTGGTTGGCACCGATGAGGTGATGCACTGGTTGGCACTAATGTGATGCACTGGTTGGCACTAATGTGATGCACTGGTTGGCACTAATGTGATGCACTGGTGATATGTGCTGATGGGCAATGATGGGATGCACTGGTGCATTGGTGGGCATTGATAAGGTGGCACTGATGGGCTGCACTGGTGGGCACTGATGAGGTTGCACTGATGAGGTGGCACTGATAGACACCAATGAGGTGACACTGATAGGCTACACTGGTGGGCACTGAGGTGGGCACTGATAGACACCAATGAGGTGACACTGATGGGCTGCACCCCACCTCTCCACAATAAACAATTCTCTCCTCTCCACCCTTGGTTTTTTGAGATGAGGGGGAAAAAAAATCGGCCTAAAATATCGGCCGCAAAAATCGGCAACACATATATCGGCCATCGGCCTCCCCGATTTCCAATAATCGGCATCGGCCAGAGAAAAACCCATATCGGTTGACCTCTATTCTGTAGCGAATCCAAACTTTGCGGGGACGGCGGGTACGCGTGCGACCAGCGTACACCTTTTGGCGATTTGCGCAACCGAGCCAACCTGCCGCAGTATATTGTTGCGGCTGGTCGGCAACTGGTTCAAGAATACCATTTGCTTTACGGTCTTAACTCAAAACCCACCTTCGGTTATCTTTTTTGGAAAGTTTGAATAGAGTGTGAAAAGTATTAATCTCTCAGGTACTGTATTTATTTTTATCTATTGGGAAGATTTCTTTTCACTTCCTGAACGTTCATCTGGACAGAAATCGATGGCCATCTCGCAAACAAGAGCACAGATAATAATGTTGACCTCTCTTAGCTTTTATTTTTCGGTGTTTGTATTGAGTAGATTTCGCTTATTTTCTGTTCTGCTGATCACATGGGAAGTGAAGTTAAAATACTCACCATAAGCCAGGACCTGCTACAGCCTGCAGTTGGACAGTGAGGAGCAGCAGAACATTGATGAGGTCATGCTTTCGGTGTTCTTTTTTGTAAACATTACAGTGTAAGCCTATGGCTATTGGGGCCAATAAATTTGCATCACATCAGTTTCAGAGTGCTGTAAATAAGGTTTGGTTTTGACTTTTTTGCGGTTAATAAATTATTACACATATCATGGCATTGAAGGGGTTAGAACAAGTTCATGGCTGCAATAGAATCGACAGGCTCTAGTGTTAGATAGAAGTGATTAGGGCACCAGTTCCTCTCCCCAACCACCCTTACCAGGACCACAAATACATCAGGATGGCAAGCTGTAAATATAGAGCATAAATCCAACACCCGACAGCTCCTTGGTGCGTGAACCAGGAAGTGCTCTATTCTGAGCATTTCTGGGTTTACAAGGACAGCAGGCTATGCCCAAGTAAACAACAGATCAAGTACTTTCTGTTCTAGTGTTGCACCAATAATTTTTTATTTTTTTTGCCTTTTTTTTTTTTTTTGTCAAGTACTGATACCGAGTACCAATACCTTTTGCAGTGCGATTTTTAACCCATACAAAATGAATGGTCTCAAGTTGCACTGCACATTATCAAATGCGTGATTTAAACAGGAATGTGGTGCCATTCGCGTCCGAATCGCATGCAGTTTCCTACACCGCTTTTGTGTTAACCCAGGCTGAAGTCAATATGACAAGCCCAGGTTTTACACAGGAGTGGTGCAGAAAACCACAATGTGATTCAGACAGTGTGATTTGAGCCTGCATTGCTGTTCAAATTGCATTTGATTGTTTGCAGTGTGATTTGATCCCATTAAAATTTGTATGGGCTCAAATCGCACCGCAAAGATATTGGTTTCAGTTATCGGACGTGTTCTCGTGCAAATACTCTGTATCGCTGCATCCCTATTCTGTACTTTATCTGTTAAGAGTAGGGCAAACATTGTGTGTGGGTATTTTTTTTAAATTAAGGAGGATAGAATATGGTGCAGCTATGCAAACAGGTTGTATGTTCAGATTATTCAGCTAAGCGTTGAAAGTGAAAGCTAGAAGGTGATTGGTTTCCATACACCACTGTTCCATATTGTGATTGCTCCAGCTTTGACAAATTCCCTTCTACGTGTCCAATAGGGGGCTTGTTGCAATAAAGTCAAGTACATTTTTTATATATATATATATAATATTTTTTTGTACTTTATATGTTTATTTGTTTTTTCTTTTCTCTACATAAAACAGCGTATGGAAAGGCACAGGGCAAATACTCTGCCAAAAACAAACATGAATACAATCCTCTTGTCTTGACAAAAAAAATACATACATATTCGCTCTGGACCCTCCCATATACTCCCTCACTAAATCTTCCCACTCTAACTCTTTTCTTAATCCTCACTTTCTCTCACAGAGAGACAAGTGATGCATCCGCCCTTTCCCTGCTCCCCCCCCCCCAAAAGAAGGGAGAAGAAAAAAAAAAAGGGAGAAAGGGAAAAATAAAAAAAAAGATAAAAAAAAAGGGGGAGAGAGAAGGGAGACCCCATCCTCTCCCTCCCTTAAACCACAAATCATTACAAGAAAGTCAGTTTATCCTTCATTATATATTTTACTTTATAATTCCCTGCGCGTATCCGATTTTTCGTTAATCGGGTTCAGTCATTAATCTTTTCCCCTCGTCTGAATTTTTAAATAAATTCCAGCTCTTCCACGTTTCTTTGTATTGTTTATTTTTACCCTTAGCTGAGAGAACTAGGTCTTCCATAGCTTCTATATCTCTAACTCTATTTATCCACTCTAAAACTGTTGGTGACGTGGTATCCCTCCACCGTAGCGGTATACCTGCTTTAGCTGCATTCACCAAATGGCACAGTACTGAGTTCCGATAAGTCTGAACTGGGATCTCGGATAGGTGAAGTAGGAAAAAAGCGAGATCATTGGGTATTTTTAATAATTGACAACCAATAAACTCTTATTTTTTTACAAAACCAAAATATATGAATCAATGTCCCGCTTTCTTCTCCACATCTCCAACATCTGTCAGAATTTTCATTGCAGAATTTTTTGAGTCGTACTGGAGTATGGTACCACTGCATTAAGATTTTATAGTTTAATTCTTGAGTTCGTGTACAGATTGAAGAGTTTAGAGTTAAAAAGATAATCTGTTTACGTTGTAATGCAGAGAAGGTCCTATCCAGGTCCTTCTCCCATTTGTTAAGGCCTGGTTTCTCCTGATCCTCCCTAAGTTTATTTAATAGTCCATACATTTTAGAGATCCCTCGGGCTAGTGGTTCTAAATCATTACAGTACGACTCAAAGATTGTTAACTGACGATGAAAATTACTTCCCGGGCCTAATGATCTAAAAAAGTGACTTCATTGCAATGCCTGCCAGATATTGACTTCAAAAGGACCCCCTATTTGTATCAATGTTTTAATCGATGGCCAGTTTTCTGATATAATAAAATGTGAGGCCTGATATACTCCTTTCTCTATTAATAAACGGAAAGATCCTCTTTCATTACCCGGGCTAAAACTTGGGTTCCCCAATATGGGAAACAAAGGTGATCGCGCTGTAGAAAAGTTCCCGTTTTGACATATACGTGCAGTAATTTTTAGTGTTGTGCCAATTATAGGGTGATTTTTAAGAGGAGCCGGTAATACTGTATAGCACCAAGATGCTCTATCTAAAGGAACTGTACTTAACTGCTGTTCTATATTAACCCACCTCTTAGATCTAGTATGTCTACACCAGTCCACTAATCTAGATAGATGTACTGCATAATAATACTTAAATATATCTGGGACCCCCATTCCACCAAGATTCTTAGGCATAGTCAACAGATCTCTTTTAATCCTAGGACGTTTCCCGGCCCAGATAAAATTCATAAATAAACTACGTATCTGACGCAAAAAAGTCACTGGAATCCTAATTGGTAGCGCCTGAAGTAAATACAAAATTTTCGGAAGAATGGACATTTTAATTATACTAATGCGACCAAACCAAGAATGGGAACCAAGTCGCCATTTGTCAAGTAGGGCTCGTAATAGATTATACATTGGTAAAAAATATATATAATATATATATGCTGGTAAAATAAGTTTTGAACATGTCACCATTTTTCTAGGTAAATATATTTCCAAAGGTGTTATTGACGTTAAATTTTCAACACATGTCGGTAACGACCCATGCATACAAAAAAAATTCAAATAAGTTCAGAAATTAAATACAGTAAAGCCTCGGATTGCGATTAACGCAGTTTACGAGCATTTCGCAATACAAGCAATTATTTTTAAATCTGACTTGATTTGCGAGCGTTGTCTTGCAAGACGAGCAGGATTCAAGCCTCTGGGGTGTACAGTACCACATGTGGCCAGAGGTGGGGGAGGGGGGTCCCGGAGGGATTTGGAGACCACTCGGTTACCTACTTTTTTATTTTATTTATTTTTTATTCTTTATCTATACAAGAGAGCCAAAAGTCCATTACAACATCAATATTCAGAGAAAAAGAAGAAAACATAAGTACAAGATCTCTAATACAATTCAAGATCACTCAAAATTATATAACCGAGTACAGCAGGAACACAATATTCCAACATCAATAAAGCTTGTTCTTATTTTCATATTGCAACAAGTGACTAACGATAATATACCCAAATTTACTAAATTGGGCCCTTTAGCTCTGCCACTATTCTTTATTTAAAAGGGGAAAAAAACAAACCAAAAATAAAAAAGAGAATGAGAACAATTCCCAGAGGAGATGGATTGTTTACGTGCGTTAATAAAGACAAAGGCGGAAGGACCTCACTCCTCAGGACAACTCTCTAGTAACCTTTTCCCTTCTTCTGAATATACAAACAAATCTCAAGAAGATCACGTTTAATATATTGTTCCTAGAGGCCGGATCCTCTAGTATTGGGAAATATGTGAATTTTTGGGAATTTTGTTTGTACTCTCAACCAATACTGTCTAATCTTTGGACAGGACCAAAAGATATGGAGTAAAGTCCCCTGTCCCTCTCGGCATCGCCAGCGTTCCGTCAGAATTGGTAACGTAAGTGACTTTCCTTCACTGCCATTTTGCTACACCCCGCACTTCTCCACTATAACGATACACCAAGAAGGGGGCAAACGGACATCTTGATACACCCACCAGAGTTTTGCATCTCACTGTTATTTTTAACAGTAAACAGAGCTTATAAGGTGAAATAGAGTATTTAGAAAAATCCGACAGACTGTTTAGATGTTGAATTTTAAAAGCAACGGCAAACCTGCTGATCTCAAAGGTTTGCTAATGTGACAGAACACCGCTGCTTTTATAATGCAACCTATAAACGGTCCAAAGGATTTCTAAATACTATATTTCACCATATATGCTCCGTTTCGTGTTAAAAATAACTGTGAAATGCAAAACCTCAGTGGGTGTAACAAGATTTCCGCTTGCCCCCTTCTCTGTATATTTTTACTGTGGAGGAATATGGAGCGTAGCAGCAAGATGGCGGCGATGAAACGGCACTTCCGTTACCTATTCTGACGGGTCACCTAATCTGACGGAACACCAGCAATGGTCCGATACCTCTGGGAAAAATTTGCAAAGGATTGACCGAGTGTAGTACCAAGTTGGTTAGATTCCTGGGTTTGTGTACAAATAGAGGATTTCAACGAGAGATAAATAATCTTCAGATGCTGAACCGAATGTAAAGTTCTATTGAGATCTCTTTCCTATTTACTAAGACCCGGCAACAAAAAGTCATCTGAAGCTGCTATTAACAAGGTGTACATCTTGGAAATAGTACAGGAGAAATAGTACAATTCAAATTTTGTTCGCTGGCGATCCTAAAGATCTAAATAATGGCGTAATTGCAACGCCTGCCAGAAATGTATTTCATACCGCCCCTCAGCTGCATCAGTAAATCTACCGTGGGTCATGTATCAGAAATAAAAAAAAATGGTGATTGTATGGAAGAAAACTTTGAATTCTGGCAAATCCTAGAACCAATTTGCAATGTGTGGCCTATAATAGGGTGTGTTTTTAGAGAGGGCGGTAGGGCAGCATAACACCTAGGTGCGTTATACAATGGATGGGGGCAAAGCTGTTGTTCGAAGGCTGTCCAGAGTTTGAAATCTCTGTGTCTACACCAATCAATCATTCTGCCAAGATGGGCTTGATAGTATTTAAATGCATCCAGAGTGGCTACACCACCAAAGCACTTGGGAAGTGTCAGGAGATGTCTACTGATCCTCGGACATTGACTTTCCCATATAAATCTGGTAAAAAGCACCTGGATTCGACCAGAAAATGCCACAGGGATAAAAAATAGGTAATGCCTGAAAAAGATACAAAAATGTTGGCAGGATACTCATTTTATTGATATTACATCGCCCAAACCAGGAGTGCAGGCCTTGATGCCGTTTATCCAATAGGGATCTTAAAGCGGATCTCCACCCTAAAGTGAAGATCCGCTGATCGGAACCCTCCCCCCCTCCGGCGTCACATTTGACACCTTTCAGGGGGGAGGGGGGTGCAGATACCTGTCTAAAGACAGGTATCCGCACCCACTTCCGGCCCGCAGTCTCGGGCAAAAGACGGGCTTTTCCCGTTGTGTGCTGGGAACTCTCGGCTCCCAGCACACAGCGGGAGCCAATCGCCGGGCGCAGCGCGACTCGCGCATGCGCCGTAGGGAACCGGGCAGTGAAGCCGCAGCGCTTCACTTCCTGGTTCCCTCACCGTGGATGGAGGGGGGAGCAGCAGGGTGACGAGCGATCGCTCGTCCTCTGCTACGGACGCCGCTGGACTCCAGGACAGGTAAGTGTCCTAATATTAAAAGTCAGCAGCTGCAGTATTTGTTGCTGCTGGCTTTTAATATCTTTTTCAGGTGAACCATCCGCTTTAATATAGTATGCAGGATTAATATAATCTACAGTCTAATAGTTTTTATATATAGCCTTAAATCAATCACCTTGGTATATGATCTTTTTATGAACCGTTTTTTTAACATTTGTCATTCCTAGTTGTGTCACCAATGTTCTCATTAGTACTATAGCTTGTCCACTCCCCCGTGCTGCTGTGCTCTAGCTTGTGTGGTCTCCATGACTATCTGAGCCGATTTACAACTCCCCCTTGCCACTCCCCCACACTTTCCCTTACCTCATGGTATAAATTACCACATCTAAGTTGGTCACCTATCAAGCTCAAAGAAGGGACATGCATGTCCCGATCGCGTACCATCGCCTGCCAGCTTGAATCCCAGAGGTGGCAACAACATCACAACACGGAGCCTCCACGATTCCGTCCCAGCCGCTGGCCAGCGCTGTACACATTCAGTGCAGACAGGACTGCTACAGGACTCGGATCTCCACCATCAGCTCGTGATGTACACACTTCACCAGGACTAATGCGGATGAAACACATTTAACCCTTGACATGTCTGATTATCTCTACTCAAATGTGAGTGTTTTTAATCCCTTTATATCAAAGATGTTTTAAATATGCTGCACTTAGAGGGCGCCGTTCTTTCTTCTTGTTTTCAATAGGGATCATACTGATCTAAATAAAGCTGGAACATTCACTACAAAGTGGCTACATTTGGTGGGATATTATGAGTACCCGAATACTTTAACGCGGAAGATGTCCATTTGTAGTTAAAATTAAGTTGTATGTTAATGGCGCACAGAAAGAGGCAAAGCAACCCAGATTTGATAAAGCTTCATAGCATTCAGTCTCCTTCATAAGATTAGGTAATGAAACATGGATTAGGCATGGCAAAAAGCAGGTCATCTGCATAAGCTGAAACTTATGTAGTCTCCTATTTATAGCCCCAAGATATTAGGGTTTTGCCATATTTTAATTTAGTAATGGCTCTAACGAAAGAGCAAATAGTATGGGTGAGAGGGGCACCTCTGATGCGTATTATTTGAAATAATAAAAAAAAAGGCTTTGAAAACACTTCATTTACTTTTACTTTAACCAAGGTCTGTGGAGTAGTGTACACTCTGCTAATCCATTGAATCATGTGGTCTCCCAGGCCCATGTGTTTTTTAAAACTGCGAACATAAAGGCCCAGTACTCAAAAAGATGCAGGGAGTCTTCATTTGATAAGCATAGTGGACCAAATTAAGCACTTTAATAGTATTGTCTCTTGCTTCACAAAACATTCACATTAATTAGAGATCGGCCGATAAGTACCACGATCCAACAGGTTTTCCTTCTTTTAGAATAACTGAAATATGTGCCAAAAGTGCATCTAGAGGAAATACAGTCGCCTGTCCAACAGCATTGAACACTTTAATCATATGCGGACCTAACAATTGAAAGTATTTTTATAATATTTTATGGTAAATCTGTCAAGGCCCGGTGCCTTCCCAGATTTAACCGTCTTTACTAGTGTTTGTAATTTCTCAATAGTAATAGGGGCTTCTAGATTGCAGCGAACCGGGGAAGGCAAATCAGAGCGTGCAGAAAATGGGGATGGGGAGACAAAGTCAGATTATATAAGGAGGAATAATATTCCCCAAATGCCTGGACAATATCTTTTGGAAAATAAAGTATTTGTCACTTCCCTTTATGTTGGGTATGTATGAAGCCATATGTTGTTCCCTATGATTCCTAACCAACAATCTACTACATTTATCCCCAAATTCTTATAATGACTTTTTGCCTAATTGCATTTCTGCTTTAGCTTTAAAATGAAGAAGGTCCGATTTATCTGTCATTTTTAAATGGGCAAGTTCATTCCCCGAACTGGGTACAAGTGTCCTCTTATGTTGTAATTCAAGAGCCTGGATATCCTCAAGCAATTTTTTTATTTGTGCTTCTTGGGCCTTTTTCACACGGATCCATGTTTGATGAAGAATCCCCGTATTACTGCCTTATGTGCCTCCCATAACAGGCCCGGGTCACTCCCCGGAGTGTCGTTTATCTGAAAATACTTTGTAAGCTCTTAAACCATATCGTCCCGAATTTCAGGAGTCTGCAGTAAACTTTTTTTCAACCGCCAACGCCAGTTCGGGGAGTAAGTAGAGCCAGATAGGGAGAGACAAAGCATAAATGGAGCATGGTCTGACCAAGTTATGTGTCCTATAGAGACGTCTAAGACTGAGGCAAGTAATTGATGGGGGACCAAGAAAAGATCAATACAAGAGTATAGTAGATCAATTTTACCTTCTGCAAACTCCACTTTGAAAGAACTTTTCCAAGAAAATAATCTGGATGTAAATTTAGTGCATATGTAGTAGCTAGCGCCACCTTAACCACTTCAATACTGGGCATTTTCACCCCCTTCCTGCCCAGACCAATTTTTAGTTTTCAGAGCTGTCGCACTTTGAATGATAATTGTGCAGTCATGCAAAACTGTACCCAAATGAATTTTTATGGGTTTTCTTTCACCACAAATAGAGCTATCTTTTGGTGGTATTTGATTACCTCTGTGGTTTTTATTTTTTGCGCTATAAAACAAAAGAATAGTGTACATTTTGAAAAAAACACAATATTTTGTACTTTTTGCTGTAATACACATCACAATTTTAAAAAAAATATACATTTTTTTCCTCAGTTTAGGGCATATATATTCTTCTACATATTTTTGGTAAAATCACAATAAGTGTATATTGATTGGTTTGTGTAAAAGTTATAGCGTCTACAAAATGGGGGATAGATTTATAGCATTCTTTATTTATTTTTTACTAGTAATGGTGGCGATCTGCGATTTTTTTTTTTTTTTTTTTTATTGTGACTGCGACTCACATCGTACACCTTTGACACATTTTTATGACCATTCACATTTATACAGCGATCAGTGCTATAAAAATGCTTTGATTACTGTGTAAATGTAAATGGGAAAAACATGAGTATCGACCACCAAGTGGACAATCATATAAATACAAGATCTCCGAAAGGAATGTGAACCCAATCGAAGAACAAAACATTTTTTGTTTTATTATATAAAAAATAAAGTTGAATGAAAATTATTCCTCCAACATGAATCAAGTCTCTATGACCAAATATTACAAAATAAAAAGAAGGTCATTAGAAGAAAAAGCGTCTCTCTCAAGATGTGCTGCTGCTCTAGATGAAACAAATGGCATCCAAAACACCCCGTAATGGTGACCAAATGGTAAAGAGGATCCTCCACCAACAAAGATTAGCCGCTTCTTACCAGATGGGAAGATCCCAATTAGAGATCTTCTGTGAGTCTGTGGCTATGAACCCAGCCTATAGGTTAGTCTGGCAAGGATATCTTCACCCCAAGTTTCTGGAATCCTCTACCGCTCAGGAAGATGAACATGCCCCAATAGGAGGAAAGAAAAAAAGGGCGCACATAGTGTAATCCAATAAAAGATTTAATAAAAAGATATAAAATAAAAACACACTCACATTTTGAGTAGATATAAAATCACGTATAAAAGTTCTGTAGCCGGCCGGCTAACACAGCCCGTTCGCTCCGGAAATTAGTGGAACGCAGTGGCGTCAGCACGCCGCTAAACCCTACGTCGTTTCATCTGCTAAGACTTAGTCCTGGGGTACCCTTTTTTTCCTTTCCTCCTATTGGGGCATGTTCATCATCTTCCTGAGCGGTAGAGGATTCCAGAAACTTGGGGTGAAGATATCCTTGCCAGACTAACCTATAGGCTGGGTTTATAGCCACAGACTCACAGAAGATCTCTAATTGGGATCTTCCCATCTGGTAAGAAGCTGATAATCTTTGTTGGTGGAGGATCCTCTTTACTATTTGGTCACCATTCCGGAGTGTTTTGGATGCCATTTGTTTCATCTAGAGCAACAGCACATCTTGAGAGAGACGCTTACTCTTCTAATCACCTTCTTTTTATTTTGTAATATTTGGTCATATAGACTTGATTCATGTTGGAGGAATAGTTTTCATTCAACTATTTTTTATATAGTCAAAAAATAAAATTTTTTGTTCTTCGATTAGGTTCACATTCTTTTCGGAGATCTTGTATTTATATGATTGTCCACTTGGTGGTCTATACTAATGTTTTTTGCGCAGCTTGTTTTTTCCATTTATGTTTATTTTGTGTGTATCTCACATTTTAAGTTGCAGCATCAGTGTTAATTTGAATTTAATTGTCAGCGCAGTATTTCCCTTTTTTTTCTACTGTGTAAATGTGACTGGCAGGGAAGAGGTTAACACTAGGAGGCGATCAGGGGGTTGTGTGTCCTAGGGAGTGATTCTAACAGTGGGGGGAGGGAACTAACTGGGGGAGATGACCGATCGGTGTCCCTATGTACAAGGGACACGCCATCGGTCTCTTCTCCCTGACAGGATGTGGATGTTTACACACACAGATCCACGTCCTTGGCTGTGTAACTGCCGATCACGGGTGCCCAGCGGACATCACGGCCGCCAGGCACACACGTCAGCGTGTGATGCGGCGGGCGCGTGTACCCCCTAGCGGCCAGGAGGCCCCGAGGACGTCATATGACATCCGCCCAGGATGGAAGGGCCACCTTGCGGCATCTTTTTACAATATGCCGGTAATGAACTGGTTAATACTGCCAATATGGCCTTTAAGAAAAAGATAATGCCCACTTATATCAGAGCATCTATTCATAAGAGTCCAAGAAATAAGACTAGAGATCAGAATGGAGACTCCTTTAGATTTTGTTTCTTGATTGGAGGCATGATATACACAGGGAAATAGGGTTTTCTTCCGTCCGAAAAAGCAGAGCTTTACGGACGCGGATCTTTGCGGACATTAGCGGATGCCATAGGAAACCATTACAAGTCCGTAAACGGACTTGTAAAAAACGGACGAACGGTCCGTCCGTGTGAAAGGGCCCTTAGGTTCACAAGAGTACCGGTCTATATGGGGAAGTGGTTGTGGTCTATAGTGGGAAGAGATAAGCTCAGAACCATATTACTCCAACCATTCATATAACCATGTCATCTTGCAATATATTTCCCCCAGGCCTACTTCCTGGTCTCACAATTGCAAACTCTCCCTTTGGCAGCCAAGATGTCCCTATAACGATTATATCCCAGGTCCATGCCCTATTATTTCCCAGTCTCCTGAGGGAATATCCGTCTTATCTCCCTATTACCACCAAGATCCACCTCCCATTCCTCTCCCCACCCCCCTTTACATAGAACATTCTACACTAGATCTACCCAAGTCAGTCAAACCTGGAGAAATGGGGGGAGAAGGGACCCAGACTGTAGCCGAAGTACGGAGGATTGCTCATAAGGCCTGAGATTTCTATCACGTGCCACATGGGAGGAACCCCCACATTTACATTCCACCTCATTTATCCAACATCCCCACAGCATCCATGGACTATGTGATCAGTGTATATTTATCTTTCTCAATGGGAGAAAGAAGAAGGGGAAAAAAAAAAACCTTCACACCACAATACAAATTTTGTATCCTTCAAAAAGTCCTATAAAGCGTATAGCCTATGTGTAATTCATAAATAGTGCATAAAAAGGTACGTGATTTGTGCATATTGGGTCCATGGAAACTATGGTTTTTCGTGTAGGCAGACCGGAAAGACACCCATAAGGGAGGCCTGCTAACCTGTAGCTATTTATTAAAAGGGACACCCAAAGTAAGATATTACAAAAAAATACTTTTTATTGTCTTTCCTTTCTCCAGCCTCCTCTTATCATCTACCCATGTTTTCTCTTCTACCTTTCCCCCCTCCCCCTAGTGGTGACTTTTTTTTATTCAAATGCGGACAAGGCCCAAATGTATTCCTGGTTTCAGAAAATTAATGCACTGTGTAGATGAAAACCAACTTCAGCACTTGGTGGAACCAGGGTGCTGCAGGAAGTGTTATCATGTATTGCTATTAGGAGCTTCCCATCAAGAGTAGGATATCCCCTCCAGAGCAGACACGCTAGTACACTAAACGTCAACATTCCCCCCCACAGTGCAGCCCCCCAGTGACAAGTACATCCCCAGATGGCATCCGAATGCACCAAATCCCAGAATTCTGCAGAATTTGTATAACGTGTCATGTGTTCCCACATTCTATGCCCCTTGGCCAGTTTACAAGTCAAGCCAATGTGCATGGATTAGACATTGAATGTTTATACACAACTATCAGGTGTGCCTCCCCATAAGTGCTTTCAGGACACCAGAGAGGACATCAGGGACATCTAGTCACCGGTAGGGACTGCACTGCAGTACCGCATCCCACCCAATTCTACATCACACCGGCAAGCCAGCTCTGGAGTTATACCACGTTATTTCTTATACATTTATATTAATTGAAGATTTCTTGACTAGTTGTTTCAATGTCATTACTCATCTATTCTGAGGGATATCCAAAACACCTATATATCCCAATGTCTCTGTTCTACACTATCTTCCCCTCTGGTCTCTTTTAAAGGAGGGCTCCAACTCATCTCCTTGTTACTTTCTTTTTTTTTTCCATGAAGATTTTATTACATATTTCAAAAAAATATATACAACACAGTGTAGCAGTACAACAATATAACAAATTGGGTAACAGGTTCCATATATAGTATTCCAAGCATTAACAGGTTGAGAGTACAGTAATCATCTTGAAAATGCTAAGGAAATGCTTGGTAGCCTATTTGCATTGAACAAATTGGTCAATATCCTAGGCTTTATGCACTCCTGGGTATAGTATGACCCCTCTCAAATTGATTAACTTCTGTTTCAAGCGATTCTCGGAACCACCTGTTAAGCATTTACATAATTACTCAACTATATCCATTTGTTCTCATCTGTGGGCGTAGACCAGGGGCTCAGGCTTGGATAATCCTGTTAGCTTCATGTCCAACCTGCTACCTAACTCAGATAATTAGGGTCTACTTGTTCCATCTGGTTTTGAGTTTCTACCCATTTTCTTGCGTATTGACATTAAGAGAGCCTTTGTGTATCTCTTATCTCCATGTCTAAAGCTGTCCCCCAAAATGTATCGTCTGATTGTAAAGAGGAGTATGGTTCTCCAAACATAGATGCGTATAAGGCTGAGATTACATGATTCTGAGGTGAAGAGCTCGAACATAGGGATTCAAACACTGTGGAAGGCCTGTGAATTTGACTATTTTTGCTGGCACATCTAGAAAGTGTTTTAATGGTACATAAGACCAACAGGGAAAGGACTTTGCGTTGGACAATGCAGCAAGCTCTTGTAGCCTTAGAAACTTGCCCCTGTGAAAGAAGGGTTTGGCCTGCATCTGTGGGTAAGGCCATTCCTTAAAAAGATAGGATTGCGATATACCAGGGGGGGGGGGGGGGGAGTCTGGGTTACCTCTAAGGGGGGTAATCGGCAGTCTGTGGCTGACAATGCATGGGCCTTACATGCCCTGTCAAAAGCTTGGAGAGTTCCACCAGTCATAGGATATATGTGTGGAGCTTAGGTGGTACCAATTTTTTCGGGATCCGAGGAATCGAGCCCACATCAGTTTCTGCTAGGGTTGTCCGATACCACTTTTTTAGGACCGAGTACAAGTACCGATACTTTTTTTTTTTAAATGTGTCCCCAAATGCAGCCATGTCCCCCCACATATATCCAGCCATGTCCCCCCACATATATCCAGCCATGTCCCCCCACATATATCCCAGCCATGTCCCCCCCCCCCATATATCCCAGCCATGTCCCCCCCCATATATTGCAGCCATGTCCCCCCATATATTGCAGCCATGTCCCCCCACATATTGCAGCCATGTCCCCCATACCTAGAAGATGATGATGCCGCCACCGCGTTAATCCCCGTGCGGGAACATTACAGGCAGCTTTCGTTTTAATCCCCACCGTGTATAGATACTCCCCCTTGCTCGGGATTGGACAGATCCGTCCAATCCCGAGCAAGGGGGAGTGTCTATACACGGCGCAGTGGGGATTACAACTATTCAAACGAAAGCTGCCTGTAATGTTCCCGCATGGGGATTAACGCGGCGGAGGCTTTGCGGTATGCGGCGGTGGCGTTTCGGCGGCCGGGGGGGGGGGCAAGTATTCTATTCAGGCATCGGGGGCATTTGCGGGAGTACAAGTACTCCCGCAAATACTCGGTATCGGTCCCGATACCGTATCGGGACAACCCTAGTTTCTGCAATTAGTTTCTCAAGGTGCACCCAGCTTTTACAACGGGCATGAATTTTCCAGTCCACCACCCTGGTCATGTGGACAGCCTAATAATAGTGCTGTATGTCCGGGAGACCAATTCCTCCTTTTTCCTTGGGCAAGACTAACTTTGCCCATTCAATGCGAGCTGATTTAGCACCCCATAAAAAGTCTCTGCACATTTTCCTGTAAGCCATAAGAAAAAGCGGGTGGTAAATGTATCGGGACAGTCTGCATTTTTGTATAGTATACGAGGTAAGACTGTGTTATCTTTAGGATAGAGGCTTGTCCGAAACAGGAAAGGGTGGGCACTAGGGCCGAAACAACTAATCGATTATGTTTTTTTTTTTTTTTAAGGCTATTATCCGATTAATCAAAACAACAATCGACCAACTAATCGATTATAAAAATAATCGTTAGTTGCAGCCCTAGTGGGCACATCCCACTTTGAGAGATCTCGTTGTATAAGTTTTAGCTTGGCTAGGAAGTTTTTAGAATACAATGTTTTTAGATTAGCTGGTAGCTGGATACCTAAGTAAGTGATGGCTTCTTTCTCCCATCTAAACAGGAAGTTTGCATGGCATTGTTGCACCAGAGCATCCGGTAGTGAGACATTTAGCGCAAACAATTTGGATAAATAGATTTTTGGTTCGAGATACGCTGGAAGAGGTCTACGATTGGCATAAGGTTAGGTAAGGATATCAGGGGCTAGGACAAAAAGAGCAGGATGTCATCTGCAAAAGGTGCAATTTTTGTATTCCTTGTGGCGAACAATGATGCCTTTTTACATTTGAATTTTTGTCAGATACAGCGTAGCAGGGGTTCTAGGGTCAGGATATAGAGTATGGGCGAGAGAGGAGACCCCTGCCTGGTGCCATTGTGTATGGGGAAGGCGTCCGATAAGTGGCCATTGATTTGGGTTCACATAAAGGGAACCTATAAAGGCACGCATACCATTCCCTAGGCCAAGAGCCGTCAGTGTAGCTTCCATATAGTCCCAGTGAAATCGGACGATAGTTGGCCACATTAGTCAGGTCTTTATTTTCTTTGGGAATTACAATAATATAGGCTTCTCGTATAGACTCTGAGGGATAGGCGGTAATGGCCAGCGTGTTAAAGGCTTTTAGGAAGCGTGGAGCTAAAAGGTCTGCAAAGCATTTATAATATTGTGCTGAGAAGCCATTTGGTCCCGGACATTTGCCAGGTTTCATGGCTTTTAGGGCATCTGTCTACTCTTCAGAGGACAGAGGGGCTTCCAACACGTTCTGGTCCGTCTTTGATAGGGCTGTGGGGCTGTAAGTAGTAAGGAATTCTTTAATCATAATCGGTGAGCGGGTGTCAACAGCAGTAGGGTTCAGAGTCTGGTTTGTCCCCTTTAAAGGGGTTGTAAAGGATTTTTTTCCCCCCTAAATAAGCTTCCTTTACCTTAGTGCAGTCCTCCTTCACTTACCTCATCCTTCAAATTTTTTTTAAATGTCCTTATTTCTTCTTAGAAATGCTCACTTCCTGTTCTTCTGTCTGTAACTACACACCAAAATGCGAGGCTTTCTCCCTGGTGTGGAGAAAGCCTCTTGAGGGGGCGAGCAGGAGTGTCAGGATGCCCACTAACACACGACTCCTTTTTCTTTCTGCAAAGTAGAGTGTCCTGACTTGCCTGCTTGCCTCCTTTTCCCTCAAGAGGCTTTCTCCACACCAGGAAGAAAGCCTTGCATTACGATGGTAAGTTACAGACGGAAGAACAGGAAGTGAGGATTTCTCAGAAGAAATAAGGACATTTAAAAGCAAAATTGAAGGATGAGGTAGGTGGAGGACGACTGCACTAAGGTAAAGGAAGCTATTTAGGGAAAAAAATATTCCTTTACAACCCCTTTTAAGATTGTAAAGTTTGCTATAAAAGCAAAGAAATTGATGTGCAATCTCCTCGCTCCTGGAGAAAACTGTTCCGAACAAGTTGGTCACATGGTGCACTGTGTGGGCTTGCACACGTTTCTGTGTGAGCCTGGCTAGAAGCTTACCTGGCTTATTGCCCTGTTCGTAGAACAGTTTATGTGACAGAACTAGACCTTTGCGCGCTTTCTTAAATAGTTCCTCCACCAACTGAGCTTGTTTGTCTGCTAGATCCGTAACTACTTGGAGAGCCTGAGCACACTTGTGTTGAGCTTCCAGCCTAGCTATTTTCTTGGACAGAGATGTGATCAACTCTGTGCTTTCTTTTTCCTAGCCGCTATAGTGAGGAGGTATCCTCGTATAATTCATTTATGCGCCTCCCATTGAAACATGGGAGACGCCTCAGGTGTGTCATTGTGGGAGAAATATTCAGTAAGGGCCTGCTGGATGTCTGCTAGGTCCCCAGGATCGGCAAGAATGGAGGCATCTAGTCTCCATGCTTTGGTGAACTGATTTTTTCGTGGGAATCGCAAAGTTAGGGTAATCGGGTGATGACCAGAAAGGACCGTATTCTCAATGGTCGCATCTGCAACATATTACAGGTCAGATTGGTGGGTGAAGAGGTAATCCAGCCTTGAGTATCGGTTATGGGGCGATGAGAAGAATGTTTAATCCCTCTCTCTTGGGTTAAGAGTGCGCAAGGTATCATGTAGTGCAAGAGAGGCCAGTTGGAGCTTTGCTTGCCGCAATGCCGAGAACGGGAGGGAGGAGGGTGCCCGTAGAGGTATCTAACAAGGGGTCAAGGGCTATATGGAAACCCCCCCCTAGTATTAATAGGCCTGACTGAAAGGAGGTTAGTTTCATAAAAGGTCTCTTTGTAGGAAGGTCACCCTCTTGGAGATGGGGCAGTATATGTTCGCTAGCGTTATAGGCTTGTCTTTCCAGGTGCCCTTTAGGAAAATAAATCTGCCCTCAGAATCCAGCAGTTGGTCTGTCTGGTGAAACATGAGTGACTTGGCCAGCAGGATGGAGACTCCTTTTGTTTTGGAGTCCACACAAGTTGCGTGATGTGCTTTGGGAAAGCGTTTGTTAGCAAGGTGAGGAATAGACCCAGTTTTAAAGTGGGTCTCCTGGAGAAAAAAAACCTTTGCTCTACAGCGGTGAGCCTCTGCTAATACGCTGCTACGCTTTTGAGGCCCTTAGCTTTTAAAGAGTATACTTTGAGTGATAAAGTAACTAACATTTGCACTGTGGAAGACATGAGAAAGTGATGGCTGTGTGCTTGGATCACAATTGTAAGATGTAGACAGAAAGGGAGCCCTGATGGGGGGGGGGGGGGAATAGGGGGAAAGAGGTTAGAATATATCAGCAAGGAGAGAAATTAAACATATGTCTAAAGCCAATTTGATTTGAGCACTGCAGGTATTACTGGAGATGAGTGAAAAATCTCTACCTGTGTGTGGCAGATATCCACCACACAGGAGAATTGTGAAATATAACGGAGATAGGTCTAGACCCACCGAATCGAGAAGAATCAGGGGTTATGTGTACAAAGAGGGGGGTATGCCGGTAGCTGTAAAAGTTCTGTGGGACAATTCTAGGCTAAGTCCATCGAAGGGTGCTAATTTGGAGCACCCCAAACTAAATAGTAAAACTGTCTTTCCATAAACATTTTTGTCACCCTTAAACAGCCAGGGTCAACATTGGGCATAAGTAAGATATTCCGTGGAACACTCAAACACTATCATGTGTCTAAACCTGTGGAGAAAGGCAAAACAACTGGCACATAGGAAAACATTATAGGCATAAGGACCAGATCTTCTAACATCAGGATTCCAGCACCCAGGCTGTGATCAAGCCACAACCCTGAGGTGGTGGAATGTCCCACCCTAACCCTCCCACTCTAACCAAGGAGTATGCCCAACTCTATGAGAGGAGAGCATCTCCATTTGTAACAATACAACCAGTGGAACATTATGAACATCAACATTGAAATGAGAACCGTAGTGCAAACACCTTGGCAACAGTATCTGGCAACAGTATCTGGCACAGAAACAATAAAAAGCAAGAAAAAAAAAACACAAAATCTGTGAAAAGAAATAAAAAACAAAATCGAGATCCAAGTTACCCGAGCACCTCATCCAACAGGAGTGAGGGTTATGAGGTCAAGTAGGGTACGTTGTGCCAGTGGCCTCTGTTGCCCAGGGTTTGTATTCAGTTATCAATGCTTAGGTGGGCAACAGTGTCCTCTTAAACATAGAAAATCAAAAGGCCCCATGGTGATAAGAATAAAGTGTAGAGGTGTTCTGAAAAGTCTCAGTTAACCATCGATTTCATGGCTAACGACCCATTTTGCGCCGGACAGATGATGGTGAAATCCGTCTCCGCGGATCCTCAAAGGGGAGTTGGCCGATGTTCTGTGTCTCCTTCTGTCTGTGTCTTTGTGAGCGCGGGGTGTCCTCAGGCATTGTGGGGATTCAGGGGTCTGGTTGCAAGAAAGCATTGTACCAATCTGGAACCTCTGTCAACGGGATGCCTAGGGTGTTGCAGAAGGATTGCAAATCAGCCAGGGTTTTCAGCTGTGCCGAATTCCATCGGTCGTCTGCAGGCAGAATGGCAATTTCCATCTGTAAGCTATGCGCCTATCACGTAGAACTTGCAGGAGAGGACGCAAGTCCCTCCTATGTTGCAGGGTAATGGTAGACAGATCTTGGAATATCTGTATGCGTGCACTATTGTGCTCCAGGCGTTTATGATTGCGGGCTAGACGTAGAATCTCTTCTTTGCTGGTCTCCCAAGTGCATAGGATTACTTTCCAATCTCATCTATGAGAAAAAAGAAAAGATCCTCTACCAGGTTAGTCTCGCATTTGGGGATCCCCAATCTCCCACAACTGTCTGGTGAGATAGGTCAGCTCTTATAGGAAGAGATTGTTAGTCAGAATGACTTAATCGTGGGTTGCAGCCAGTTTGAAATTGAAAAGGCTTCTGTTCCCAAAAAGGTAAACAGATCCAGGATATCAGCAGGGTGAGACAGCACAAAAGATTATCCTTTCCTCACCCATAAGGAAATTTGGGTAACCCCACCGATTTATGTACATCCCAATTGCCTGATCTTATCCAAAAGTGGGCATAACAATGTCCTTCATTGCAGAGTAGCCCTAGATAGATCAGGTAAAATTGTGGCTGGGACTCCCTCAAACCCAATTTCGTCTGCTTCCCATGCCTTACCACTTAACTCTTTGTGAGCATAACGATTAAAATGGACATCTGGGTCTTTTCAAATCCGCTTGACGAGGACCCAGGGCTATATGTATTCTATCGAATTCCAAATCTTGAGGAAGGACAGGAAAAGCCAGCTGCTGGCATATTGCCAAATCCTTAGATTTCTAATAATTCCTGTCCTATAGCCTCTGGTCCTCGAGTTCTTCAAAATTAAGTTGTAAAGAGGATACATGAGAGGCTTGTGAGGTCTGTACCTTTTCCAATCGGACTTGGACTTGATGGACTTGTGTCTTTTTCATCCTCACCTACTATGAGAAGGTTTTCCAGGGAGGCCAAGAATGTCTCTCCTGTAGTAAATCTCTCTGATAACGATTGTACCTCCCATCCAGACCAGCTGTAAATCACTGTGGTGTCCCTCCAGGCGAGAGACCAGCACCTTTATATCCATCCGTGTTAGAGCCTGCAGGAGAGCCCTAAGACCAAGTTCTCCCCGCACAAAAGATGGAGCATTCAACTGCTCTGGGAGGCTGAGCTGCTGGTCATCTCCAGCTTTTAACAGCCCCGGAGGGAATCCCGGTGCAACTGGAGTGTGGTGGGATATGCTGCCATTGCAGAATCCATACAAGATGCGCTTTGTGTCTCTGTTGCTAGAGCCCGGGATATTTAAGCCTGCATACACAGAAAATGTTGTTTGATTTCGGGTTGAGCGGGTGTGTTTTGTGTACGTTTTTCTTTCTTCTACTTTGAATTGTTCATACCGTGGATTATAGCCACTATACTAGTCATTTGTATTAATAGCTAGAACCACGTCCCCCTCCTGTCTGGTTACTTACTTTAACCACTTACCTCCCAAGGCCGTCATATAATGTCCTGGACTTTGAGTGGAGATATGTGAATGATGCCTGCAGCTAGGGGTGCAACGGATCAAAAAACTCACGGTTCGGATATCGTTCCTCGGATCAGGAGTCACGGATCGGTCATTTTTCGGATCGGCAAACATTTTTTTATCCCCCACTGTAATATCCACATCTCCCGCACTGCAGTGGCGTCACTAGGGTTGGTGTCACATGGCGCAGAAAAAAATGGTGTCAGTACAGACACCCCCCCCCAGGTAGTACAGACACCCCCCCCCCAGGTAGTACAGACACCCCCCCCCCCAGGTAGTACCCCCCCAGGTAGTACAGACACCCCCCCCCCCAGGTAGTACCCCCCCCCCCCAGGTAGTACAGACACCCCCCCCCCAGGTAGTACCCCCCCAGGTAGTACAGACACCCACCCCCCCAGGTAGTACAGACACCCACCCCCCCAGGTAGTACAGACACCCACCCCCCCAGGTAGTACAGACACCCACCCCCCCAGGTAGTACAGACACCCACCCCCCCAGGTAGTACAGACACCCACCCCCCCAGTAGTACAGACACCCACCCCCCCAGGTAGTACAGACACCCACCCCCCCAGGTAGTACAGACCCCACCCCCCCAGGTAGTACAGACACCCACCCCCCCAGGTAGTACAGACACCCACCCCCCCAGGTAGTACAGACACCCACCCCCCCAGGTAGTACAGACCCCCCCCCCCAGGTAGTACAGACACCCACCCCCCCAGGTAGTACAGACACCCACCCCCCCAGGTAGTACAGACACCCACCCCCCCAGGTAGTACAGACACCCACCCCCCCCAGGTAGTACAGACACCCACCCCCCCAGGTAGTACAGACACCCACCCCCCCAGGTAGTACAGACACCCACCCCCCCAGGTAGTACAGACACCCACCCCCCCAGGTAGTACAGACACCCACCCCCCCAGGTAGTACAGACACCCACCCCCCCAGGTAGTACAGACACCCCCCCCCCAGGTAGTACAGACACCCACCCCCCCCCAGGTAGTACAGACACCCACCCCCCCAGGTAGTACAGACACCCACCCCCCCCAGGTAGTACAGACACCCACCCCCCCAGGTAGTACAGACACCCCCCCCCCAGGTAGTACAGACACCCACCCCCCCAGGTAGTACAGACACCCCCCCCCCAGGTAGTACAGACACCCCACCCCCCCAGGTAGTACAGACACCCACCCCCCCAGGTAGTACAGACACCCACCCCCCCAGGTAGTACAGACACCCCCCCCCCAGGTAGTACAGACACCCACCCCCCCAGGTAGTACAGACACCCACCCCCCCAGGTAGTACAGACACCCACCCCCCCAGGTAGTACAGACACCCCCCCCCCCAGGTAGTACAGACACCCACCCCCCCAGGTAGTACAGACACCCACCCCCCCAGGTAGTACAGACACCCACCCCCCCAGGTAGTACAGACCCCCCCCCCCAGGTAGTACAGACACCCACCCCCCCAGTAGTACAGACACCCACCCCCCCAGGTAGTACAGACACCCACCCCCCCAGGTAGTACAGACACCCACACCCCCCCAGGTAGTACAGACACCCACCCCCCCAGGTAGTACAGACACCCACCCCCCCAGGTAGTACAGACACCCACCCCCCAGGTAGTACAGACACCCACCCCCCCAGGTAGTACAGACCCCCCCCCCCAGGTAGTACAGACACCCACCCCCCCAGGTAGTACAGACACCCACCCCCCCAGGTAGTACAGACACCCACCCCCCCAGGTAGTACAGACACCCCCCCCCCAGGTAGTACAGACACCCACCCCCCCAGGTAGTACAGACACCCCCCCCCCAGGTAGTACAGACACCCACCCCCCCCAGGTAGTACAGACACCCACCCCCCCAGGTAGTACAGACACCCACCCCCCCAGGTAGTACAGACACCCCCCCCCCAGGTAGTACAGACACCCACCCCCCCCAGGTAGTACAGACACCCCCCCCCCAGGTAGTACAGACACCCACCCCCCCCAGTAGTACAGACACCCACCCCCCCAGGTAGTACAGACACCCCCCCCCAGGTAGTACAGACACCCACCCCCCCAGAGTACAGACACCCCCCCCCCCAGGTAGTACAGACACCCACCCCCCCAGAGTACAGACCCCCCCCCCAGGTAGTACAGACAGACCCCCCCCCCCCAGGTAGTACAGACAGACAGACCCCCCCCCCCAGGTAGTACAGACAGACAGACCCCCCCCCCCAGACAGACCCCAGGTAGTACAGACAGACAGACCCCCCCCCCCAGGTAGTACAGACAGACACCCCCCCCCCCCCCCCCCCCAGGTAGTACAGACAGACACACCCCCCCCCCAGGTAGTACAGACAGACACCCCCCCCCCAGGTAGTACAGACAGACACCCCCCCCCCAGGTAGTACAGACAGACACCCCCCCCCCAGGTAGTACAGACAGACACCCCCCCCCCCAGGTAGTACAGACAGACACCCCCCCCCCAGTAGTACAGACAGACACCCCCCCCCCCAGGTAGTACAGACAGACACCCCCCCCCCCCAGGTAGTACAGACAGACACCCCCCCCCAGGTAGTACAGACAGACACCCCCCCCCCAGGTAGTACAGACAGTAGTACAGACAGACACCCCCCCCCCAGACAGACACCCCCCCCCAGTAGTACAGACAGACACCCCCCCCCCCAGACACAGGTAGTACAGACAGACACCCCCCCCCCCAGGTAGTACCAGACCCCCCCCCCAGTAGTACAGACAGACACCCCCCCCCCAGGTAGTACAGACAGACACCCCCCCCCAGGTAGTACAGACAGACAGGTAGTACAGACAGACACCCCCCCCCAGGTAGTACAGACAGACACCCCCCCCCAGGTAGTACAGACAGACACACCCCCCCCCAGGTAGTACAGACAGACACCCCCCCCCAGGTAGTACAGACAGACACCCCCCCCCCCAGGTAGTACAGACAGACACCCCCCCCCCAGGTAGTACAGACAGACCCCCCCCCCAGGTAGTACAGACAGACACACCCCCCCCCCCCCAGGTAGTACAGACAGACACCCCCCCCCAGGTAGTACAGACAGACACCCCCCCCCCAGGTAGTACAGACAGACACCCCCCCCCCCCCCCCCCCCCAGGTAGTACAGACAGACACCCCCCCCCCCCCAGGTAGTACAGACAGACACCCCCCCCCCCAGGTAGTACAGACAGACACCCCCCCCCCCCAGGTAGTACAGACAGACACCCCCCCCCCCCCCAGGTAGTACAGACAGACACCCCCCCCCCAGGTAGTACAGACAGACACCCCCCCCCCCCCAGGTAGTACAGACAGACACCCCCCCCCCCCAGGTAATACAGACAAAAAATAGAGCATTGTCGAAAAAAAATTGGCCATTTTTCAGAACCTGAAAAATAATCATGTGTAAAAACAAAAAATTACATGTACATACGGTAAGTTTTTTTTTTTTTTTTCACAATAAAAACTTTTATTGAAGAAAAATTTGAGTTTAGTAATTCTACAATCATTATTTCTAATGTTATGTCATATGTATATACGTATTCACACTCGTGACACTCAAAATTGAGCTCAGGTGCATCCTGTTTCCACTGATCATCCTTGAGATGTTTCTATAACTTGATAGGAGTCTACCTGTGGTAAATTCAGTTGATTAGACATGATTTGAAAAGGCACACACTTGTCTATATATTGTTCCATAATTAACAGTGCATGTCAAAGCACAATCCAAGCCATGAAGCCCAAGGAATTGTCTGTAGACCTCCAGAAACCAGGCACCGCTCATCACTTACAATATAATCTCTACATTGAAGCATGGTGGAGACAGCATCATGCTGTGGGGACGTTTTTCAGTGGCAGGAACTGAGAGACATCCTTGATGAAAACCTGCTCCAGAGCGCTCTGGACCTCAGACTGGGGCAAAGGTTCCTTTTCCAACAGGAAAACAACCCTTAACACACAGCCAATATAACAAATGAGTGGCTACGGGACTACTCCTGTGAATGTTCTTAAGTGGCTCAGATTTAAACCCGATTGAACATCTCTGCAGAGATCTGAAAATGGCTGTGCACGATGCTCCCCATCCAACCTGATGGATCAAGAGAGGTCCTGCAAAAGAATGGGAGAAACTGGCCAAAAATAGGTGTGTCAAGCTTGTAGCATCATACTCAAAAAGACTTAAGGCTGTAGGTGTCAAAGGTGTTTCAACAAAATATTGAGCAAAGGCTGTGAATGCCTATGTACATGTGATTGATTTTTTTTTTATATATACGTTTGCAAGGATTTCAAACAAGCTTTTTTTCAAATAGTTATTATGGGTTATTGTTTGTAGAATTTTGAGGAAAATAATAAATTGAATCCATTTTGGAATAAGGCTGTAACATAACAAAATGTGGAAAAAGTGAAGCACTGTGAATACTTTCAGATGCATTGTATAAATGAAAAAATCTGTACTTTTTGTATCCCTTTAACCACTTGTGACCGGCCCCACGTCCAAAGACGTCACGTTTTTGAAGATGGATATCTCGGTAACGGCAGCAGCTGCTGCCACAACCGAGATATCCATCTCTTCGTGGGGCGGTCCTGTTAACGATAACGCGGTCATCGCGGCGGATTCGCCGCGAGATCGCCGTTACCGGCGGCGGGAGAGAGGGTGCCCCCCCCCTCCCGCCGCTCTCCCCGCGCCCTCCGCCGCTTACCGTTTAAATCGGGTCCGCTCGTTGTCTGTCCGGGGATATAGGGAAAAAATTTCAGCCGTCCCCCTCTCTCTGGGTGACGTACGTCAATCATTTTATGTTTACATTTTTTATTTTTTTTTTTTTTTATTTTTTTTTTTTTTGCATTTAAGCTGAATATGAGATCCTTTTTGACCCCAGATTTATATAAGGGGACCATGCTTTTTTCTATACTGTAACTGTGAATGATAATTTTTTTTTTTTTTTTTTTTTTTTCAGTTTTTATAAAATAAATAAAAATAAAAAACCGAAACCAAAAAAAAAATTTTTTAAAGTGCACATTGATAGCGCCCGCATATAAAACGGTAAACCACACAAGTAACGCCGCGATTTAGAGCGAGAGCAATTTCTAGTCTATTAAAAAATCAACCTGTAGAATTTTTTAAAACGTCGCATATCGAGATTTTTAAGGGTAAAAGTTTGACGCCATGCCACGAGCGGGCGCAATTTTTATGCGTGAAGTTGGGTACATTTTACTCGGCGTAACATTATCTTTCACAATATATAAAAAAAATTGGGCCAAATTTATTGTTGTCTTATTTTTTAATTCAGAAAGTGAATTTTTTCCAAAAAAAGTCGCTTGTAAGACCGCTGCGCAAATCGGTTGAGAAAAAGTATTGCAATGACCGCCATTTTATTCTCTAGGGTGTTAAAAAAAAAAATATAATATAATGTTTGGGGGTTTTAAATAATTTTCTAGCAAAAAAAACTGTTTTAGTCTCGTAAGCACCGAATCTGAAAAACAGGCTCGGTAATGAAGTGGTTAAGAAATCTGTACACAGTTAGACATGATGCCAAACATATTTAAAATATATTTTGGGTTACAATCATTTTACATTTTTGCCTCCTTTTTTTTTCCATATACTGTAACTGTGAATGACTTTTTTTGCACATTGATTATATATAACATTTTTGTCTATTAATCATGTTGTATATCTGAACAATAAAGACAGAGACTCAGAGTGTCTCATTCTTCTGTGAACAAAAAGACTTCTGAATTTAGCAGTTTATGAATATTTGCGGCGTGTGGCAGTGAGTAAGCTCTTTTGCTGCCCCCACAGTTTTACTGTAAGATTTTCCAGTGCTGAAAATTATCCATCTGATTTTCATTTCAATAGACATTCAAAACATATAGTTTGTATATTACTAAATTATGCTTCTTGTGTATAGCTTAAAAATGTACTTTAAAATGGTATGTTTTAGCCAACAGCAAAGCAACGTATACGTGTTACTCCAAAATGGGGAACAAATCTCTCCTGAACTAAAGGGTGGAAAAGGCTTTAGGACTTGCATGCTTAAAGTGTTACTAAACCCTCAACAGTAAAATCAGTGGGCCAGATTCAGAGAGCCATTACGCCTGTCTAACTGGTGTAATTTCAAATTACGCGCGTTTTCTAGCTAGTCGAAAACTTCAAACCATGAATAGACGGCTGCGGGCTTCAATTCGACTGGATTAAGTGTTTGTACGCCTTCGGATCTACGCTGCAATAAAATTGCGGCCACTGGGTGGACTTTCAGTCGTTTTCCGCGTCGGGGTATGCAAATGAGCTTTTGCCGACGATCCCCGAAATTACGATCTTCAATCGCAATCTCTTACGGCACCTTTAGTCATCTTTTATTTGCGTAACACTATACCAGCTTTTTGCTGCTCTAATATTAGACAGCCCATGTTAAGTATGGCCGTCGTTCCCGCATCGAATTTCTACGTTTTTCCGACGTCTTTTATTATTTTTAACGTAAGTCGTCCGGGAATAGGAATGTTCGTAAACGCCGCTACTCAAACAACGAATTACGTAACGACGTGATTTCGCGCAATGCACGGCGGGAAATTTGAGAACGGAGCATGCGCAGTTCGATCGCCGCGGGGACGCGCTTATTTAAATGCTTCACGCCCCCCAATCGCGTATTTCGATTACGCGGCGAGAAATAGACTACGCCGCCGTAGCGTACGGGCAAAAATCTACCAGGATTCGGTGTAGAGCCTGGTAAAATACGGCAGCGTAGAGTATTTCGATTACGCAGCGGAATATTAAGTGTATGTGAATCTACCCCAGTGTGTGTATATGCAGTAAAGCATGCCAGCTATACTCACTGTGGTACCTAAGGGATTAATCCTCTGCATTGTGTAAAAAGGCTGTTTTATCCTGTCTTTTTTGTTTCTCTCCTCCTTTCACCATCCCCAATCCATCTCTTGATAGAACAGAGGCTTGGCCAAGGACAAGCTGCACATGCTTAGTTTGGTGTGTATTGCTAGAGTGTTTTTTTTTTTTCTTGGGAGGGTGCATGTGATCAGCACAAGGCCAATGAGCACTGTTCAGACACAGAGGGCCATGTGTTCTGCAGCATCATAGGACAGAGTAGAAAGAACTCCTCCTACATGCTTTAACCAGACACTGATAAGTCTATACACACGACCAGTTTTCCCAACGGCATTCCTGCCAAGCTTGTCTTGCGTACAGACCGTCAAACAAAATCCCGCCGGTCCAAAGCGCGGTGACTTGCAACACGTACGACGGCACTATATAGGGGAAGTTCCATTCCAACGGCGCCACCATTTGGGCTGCTTTTGCTGATTTCATGTTACTGTGGGTTAGTAAAAGTTTGGTGAGAGACAATTTGCACTTTTCAGTGTTCATGCTTTCCAGTCCGTTACAGGCGGCAAATGTGATATCTCCATTACGAACGCTATTTTTACCAGAAGAAGCGCTCCCGTCTCATACTTGATTCTGAGCATGCATGTTTATTTTGCCCTCGGAAAAGCATACACACGTCCGGTTTTCACGACAGGAATCCCGACCTGGGAATCCCGACAGGGAAAAAAGAGAACATTGATCAAATTTTTTTCCTGTCGGGAAAACTGCAATGGAGCATACACGCGGCTGGGATTCCCGGCCAAAAGCTCTCATGGCAGTTTTCCTGCTGGGAAAACTGGTCGTGTGTACGGGGGCAATAGAAGTCATAAGCCTGAAAAAAGATATTAAGCAGTTTACGTTTACTAAAACTATTGCATTACCTTGTACTGTGAGGTATTGTAAATGCAGGGTCCTGGGTTTAGTAACACTTTAAAGTATAACTAAAAGTGTAGAGAGGGATTAGAACATCTGTCAGGTTTTTATTGCCGTCTGTGCCCCATGTTCACTCTCTCTATTTTTCTGTTTACTGTTATCATCAAAAGTGAAAGTAACGGAAAATCCAAAATTTTGGGTTGTTACCAAAACAGGAATACAGAAGTCCCTGGGTTACGAACAAGAAAGGGACTGTAGGTTTGTTCTTAAGTCAAATTTGTTTGTAAGTCGGAACAGTGCCTTTTTTAAAGGAGTTGTAAAGGAAAACATTTTTTTGGCTAAAATTAATGTCTGCAAGGTAGACAGACAGAATAGTGTAATGATTCTGTTAAAAAACGAGTAAATACCTATTAAATTCCTTCATCTAATATCACCTCTGCCGTTCTAGTTTCTGTTCTCTCATTCACTTCCTAGTTTGCGGCGCTCGTTCATGTAAGAACTACATTTCCCAGTATGCATTGCGGCATACCCAGTAATGAGATGCAGGCCTCGCTCTTCCCCCCCGTAACCTCCCCTGGTACAATTAACTGAAGCAACAACAGACCACTTTAATTTTGGCAAAACTTGGCCACGACACCTTTATTGTTTTTTCACAAATCATTAAACATATCATGAACTTTATTATCACACAAGAATTGGATAAACATTCCAAAAACATATCCTACCTGCTCAGTTGTCAGAACTCGAGCAGTAGCTCAACTTTAAAAATAAATACAGTCCCCCCTGAGCTCCAGGGTGACTTTCCACATAAAAGTGATGCGACTGGGGCGGGAGGGACGTAGCTTGAATTCCTCTGCTGACCATTGGGAAAGAGAAAGCACACCTGGCTGTTGGCTTTTAATATAGCCTCTCTCCACCTGCTTCCTGGATTTTTTCCAAGCCTGGATTGGCTAATCCTACCCTGCCCTGACCAACCCTTAAAGGGGCATGCACCCCCACTCTAAACTACCTAGCAGCTTAACATTAACCCCACCTGTGCCTAATATTAAATTAACATGTGGGAGGCCGCAATCTCAAGTCAGTGGCCCTATATTGTGACCACTTTTCTCATTCACACCTCCTTGAAGTCTCTAAGGCCTCGTACACACGATCAAATCTGTCTGCTGGAAACAGTCTGCTAGACCGTTTCAGCAGACAGATTCGATCGTGTGTACGGGCAAACAGATGGATTTGGCCAACCGACAGATTGGAAAGCATGCTTACCAATCTGTCGGCTGGGAACACGTCCGCCCGACATGTCTGCTGGTTAGTACGCTAACCAGCAGACATGTCTTCTCGCACACGCGCCAAATGGTTTCGACGCATGCGCGGAAGTGTTTTACTTCCTGGTGCGGTGACGTGGTGGCGTCAACGTCACCGCCACGTTATCGCGCCGTCTGGCGGCGGGGATTTTGGTTTGATCGTGTGTACACGATCAAACCAATATGTTCCCAGCAGACAGATTTGTTCAAATCGGTGTCTCAGTAGGGTGCTACGTACAGAGTGCGTGTCTCAGTAGGGTGCTACGTACAGAGTGCGTGTCTCAGTAGGGTGCTACGTACAGAGTGCGTGTCTCAGGAGGGTGCTACGTACAGAGTGCATGTCTCAGGAGGGTGCTACGTACAGAGTGCATGTTTTTCAGGAGGGTGCTACGTACAGAGTGCAAGGTTTAGGAATCCACCCTCACCCCTGAACCTGAAACTACCCTCTGGGTGCTGAGAGAAAAAAAAGCTGCTGCTGGGTGCACAGGAGAATAGGTCTGCTGGAGGGGGGGGGGGGGGGGGGTGTGAGAGTTGAATCCTGGACAGGAAGAAGCATCATGGCTGATTCCATAGAGGGATTGGTTTTGAAGATCTCCCCCCCCCCCCCCCACACACACACACAGTCGAATGCATTAAATATCAATTAAAACATTTTTTAAATTATGAAAAAATAAATAAAATGTAGTGAAATTATCAACAGGCTGGGTTCACAGTGGTGTGATGTGGGGTACCCTGCGGATCATGTTCCCGTATCACACCTGAATCACAGACGTTTCATACGGATATCTGCGAACCACCAGTGCGAACTGTAAAATGGTACAGGAATCGGATCGCATTGGGTATCAAACAGCCATGAGATCCGATTCCAATGTGGACCAAAAAAAAAGTCTTGCGCCATTCTGGTGTAAATGTGATGGGATTTACAGTTGCACAGACATCGCATGTGATGTACATGGCAATGCGGGGCGAATCACATGTGATGTCTGTGATTGCACAAGTGTGTACCTGAAGTAATGGATACAATTAAACTAGTGCCCAGACTCAACTAATAATCCTATAATGACAGATCTAAGCTATAGGTGATAGAAAATGGGACACATAATCAGATGAGTCAGTAAAGGGTTAATTAGTGGTGTCTGAGCCTGTGATACAGAGATTTTTTTTTTAGAGAAGTGATGATAGTGTAGGATGGGAGTAGAAGTTACATTGGATGGGGGGATGGGAGATTTATAGCAGAATTGAGGGGGACTGAGACTAGGAAAGAGGAGTGAGAAGCCACAGTGGATAAGATAAGATAGGAGACCTGAATCTAGGGGATTGTCTGTGACTGTGTCAGGGAGGCAGAGCTGGAGGGGGGAGAGCAGAAAGAAATACAGGCTGGGGGCAGTGAGTTGGAGGAACAATCCACCATGAGACAGAGGAGAACACAGGAGGGACTGAAAGTATCTGGAATGGGGAGGGGTAAGACATTTACGGAGGTTGATAGAAGATCATCATGCAGGAAGGACAGCTGATAGCAGAGCACCGAGCCATGCAGGGAGAATGCCAGAAGACTGAATCGTACGATAATGTAGCAGAGGCAGAGGGAGGGAGGTGCTTGTCAGCTGCTGGGCCTCTTCCTGCTCTCTAAACTCTGGTATTCTGCCGACAAATCAGTTTACTCTATGTTCCGGGTTGTTTGACAAAGGGGGCGGAGCTCCGTATATCGGCCCGCCTATCCCCGACATCAGATCTTAAATCTGACAGCTCCCTTCCTTCTCTCTGCAGCCATACGCCTCTGCTTGCTCCCCAATCACTGTCTGTGCTGGATCCAGGATCACACTGCTGCATGTCCTGTTAGGCTGTCAGCAATTGGTATGGAAGGCACCCCTGAATCCGGGGACACACAGGCTCCGGGGACAGTGTCCTCAAAACAGGGACTGTCCCCGGAAAACGGGGACGTCTGGTCACCCTACACTAGGCCGGACCAGGCTGTGGCATCGATGGGCGGTTTTGGCAGGGATCAATGTTTTCCTGAACAGTCCCATGCGGAATCTCTGCAATACAGGCAGAGGACACAGCAGGGTATGGAGAGGAACAGGCAGGCAGGTAATTAGGTTGTTTTTCAGCGTTTATGTGCATGGATGGCTAAGAATGGAGTTCGCACTCTGACTTTGTAAGTAGGAAGCATTCGCAACTCGAATGTTCATAACTCGGGGACCCCCTGTAGTTCCATGGAGACACTACACTACCAGTGACAACCACGAGTTTCCCTTATTTTGGCAACATTGGGACACAGAAAAAAAACCCTTACAGGGGTTACAACTCTCCCTTAGCCCCCTTTCACACTTATATGACTTGTCTTACAATTTTAGACTTTAAAATCGCATTACAAGTTATTCTCCATGATTTTAAATGACTACCATCCATTTTGGCACGACTTCCTGCACTACTTTTTTTCTGAAGTCAGATCAAAGCCGGATTCCGTATTAACGGATCCGACTTTGGCATGCGACTTGTGCATGAAGTGGAACTCCATGCCAACTTTAAAAAAAAAACGGCATGGCTTCCCCCTTCATGGGCATACCGGGCCCATCGGTCTTGTATGGATTTTAAGGGGAACCCCCACGCCAAAAAAAAAACGGTGTGGGGTCCCCCCAAAATCCATACCAGACCCTTATCCGAGCACCAGCCCGGTCGGTCAGGAAAGGGGGCTGGGACGAGCGAGCGTCCCCGACTCCTGAGCCATACCAGGCCGCATTCCCTCAACATGGGGTGGGTGCTTTTGGGGCAGAGGGCCCCCAGATCCTGGCCCCCACCCTATGTGAATTAGTATGGGGTACAAAATAATATATATATATATATATATATATATATATATATATATTTTACACTTTTATTCCTATTACATGGAATGTAAACATCCCTTGTAATAGGAATGATGTGACAGGTCATCTTTATGGAGAGATGTGGGGTCAATAAGACCCCACATCTCTCCTTCAGGCTGGAAAGCATGAGATCGTGAAAAAATTAATCGATCTCATGCTTAGTAGCCGCAATCGCAGCTTTGTTTACTTCTGGGAACCCAGGTGTGACGTCATCACATCGCGCCCGGGCCTCCGACGGTCCTAGAGATGACTGGTGACCATATGGTCACCAGTCATCTCTATGCTTCCCATGCAGCACCGGACGATTCTTTCTCCGGGCCCCCGATGGCATGGGAGAACCCAGAGAAGTATCGGATGGCGGCGGGAGGGGGTGGATGTCCCCTCACGCCGCATATAAGAACAATCAAGCGGCGCTTTTAGCCGCATCTGTTGTTATTCCTGAAGAGCCAACCGCATGTTCTAAAAAACGGTACCGGGATGATGCCTGCTTGAGCAGGGGGACCTTGCGTGCGCTGCAGGATTTTTTATTCACGACGGCGTAATGTGTTATCAATGATTTTCTTTGAGACTGTGGTCCCAGCTCAAGCGCCCAGAGGCGATTCAGTTCGCATGTGCCGCGCTATATAAGTTTTCATTCATTCATTCAGCCTTGTGCCTTGTGCAGGTTTACAATTTTATCCCTGATGTCCTTACACAGCTCTCTGGTCTTGGCCATTGTGAAGAGATTGGAGTCTGTTTGAGAGTGTGGACAGGTGCCCTTTATACAGGTAACGAGTTCAAACAGTTAATGAGTGGAGAACAAGTGGGCTTTTTAAAGAAAAAATAACAGGTCTGTGAGAGCCGGAATTTTTGGACCCCTTTCACACTGGGTCAGTTTGCAGGCGCTATAACGCTAAAAATAGCACCTGCAAACAGACCTGAAACAGCCGCTGCTGTCTCTTCAGTGTGAAAGCCCCGAGGGCTTTCACACTGAGGCGGTGCGCTAGCAGGACAGTAAAAAAAGTCCTGCTAGCAGTATCTTTGGAGCAGTGAAGGAGCATTGAAATCAATGGGGCACCGCGGCTATACCGCCGGCAAAGTGCCTCTGCAGAGGTGCTTTGCGGTGGTTTTTAACCCTTTCTCGACCACTAGCAGGGGGTAAAACCGCCCCGCTAGCAGGCGAATAGTGCAGCAAAATTGACAGTAAAGCGCCACTAGAAAGTGAAAGGGGCCTTACTGGTTGATAGGTGATCAAATACTTATCTATTTCATGCAATAAAATGCAAATTAATTATTTAAAAATCATACAATGTGGTATTCTGGGTTTTTGTTTTAGAGTTAAAGAGTACCTATGATAAAAATTCACTAGCAGGGATTGGAAATCTGGGTTGTTCAGTACATATAACACTTGCTGTAATAAATGTATATATGGCTACCAATTGAAGTAGTAAAGTCATTTGTGTTGAAACAATAAGGCTGGGTTCACACTTATGCTTGACACACTTATGTTCACACTTTTTCAAGCTTGAAAAAGGAGCGCGACTGCCTCACCACCGCAGCTCGAACGCTTAGGAAACGCGTCGCACAATATAGCAACGTCACCAGTGCTATCCTGCTGCTGAAACACTCCTACTCCACCTGCCTGGCTCACAAGCCATCTTCACCACCGCCGCCGGCTTCATCACCTTATAGCGGTGAAGGACAGCTCTACAGCGCAGTGCCCAGCAGCCGAAGGACCACAAGTGATGACCACTTTTAAAGAATATGTACAATGCCAGATTTTAACTCCTAAAATGTGAGTTGCCTGTACTCTTTTACTTATTAAATTGTTTTAACAACATCTGCACTTAGAGGCGCCTCTTCCCTTGTCTTTTACCATGTATTGATGGCTGCAGACTCCTTTTTGTATCTGGTGCCAGGGTGGATTGGATTTAAATCACTAGTAAAAAGGCTTGATTTAAATCAACTTGATTTAAATCATAATTTTTAAAGAGCAACTATTATCTCTATAATGACGCTGCCATGATGGATCTGAAATAACAGGTGCTCTTTAAATGTAAGGACTTATTCTTGCTGGTAGTTAGAATCTTTAATATTTGCAAACAAAATTAAGGTTTCCTATTTAGAATAATATGCTGTCAGGTTAGTAAAACCGCAATATCCAAACCGATTCAGTCATACAGTTTGTAGTATACATAGTTTTGCAATACAATGGGATAAAGGAATATTCCTGAACTTTGTTTACGCTCATGGTTACTGTGAAATTGTGTGAATGCATTAACATAGTGCATGTTATCTTGAATGAGTTTACCAAAAATGTAAATATTGGTAGAACATATACAGCATCGTGCTACATAACTAAGCTCAATTTCATGAGCTGACACAGGACTGAAACCGCGCTGCTCAAAGTATGGGACTATGTTCTCGAGGCCACAGACAAAGGAGAATCTTGTCTTCTAGTTCTGTTGGAACTAAGTGCAGCTTTCGACACTGTAGACCACACGCGGCTTGCTGAAGTAGCCAGAGTCGCAGAAGGCGATTTATCTTGGTTCTCCTCTTTTTTGGAAAACCGATCGCAAACAGTGAAGTTAGGACCCTTCACATCTGAGAAACGCACAGTTACATGCGGAGTCCCTCAAGGATCGCCTCTGTCACCAGTGCTGTTTAACATCTATCTTCGTCCTCTTTTTGAGATTATCAGCAGCCAAAAACTGCTCTACCACTCATATGCAGACGACACGCAACTGTATTTCCGCATTTGCAATAAAAAGGATCACCACCTCAATCTAGAGACATGCCTCTCTTTGATAGAGGACTGGATGACAAAGAGTTATCTTAAACTCAACGGAGCGAAAACAGAACTTCTCCTGTTTCATGCCAAGCAAAGGAATCAACCTGCAACAGCATTGACACCCCCGCCCATTCTGGGCAAAATCATCACCCCTAGCGCCAAAGTCAAAAGTCTCGGGGTCATCTTTGACTCCTACATGACAATGGACGCACAAATAGGGTCAGTATTCAGCGGATCCCACCATCTGTTGCGCCTACTACGCAGACTTACCCCTTTCATCCCCAAAGAAGATTTAGCGGTCGTGGTGGGAGCAATTGTTAACTCCAGACTGGATTATGCAAATGCCCTTTACCTCGGACTCCCCAAGTACCAAATCGCTCGTCTGCAAGTCGTTCAAAATACGGCCGCCAGACTTGTGACTGGAAAAAAACCCTGGGAATCCATCTCACCCTCACTGAGAGCCCTTCACTGGCTACCAGGTAAAGACAGGATTGCTTTTAAAGCACTCTGTCTAACGCATAGATGTGTCCATGGGAATGCCCCCCAATATCTATGCGTTTAAAATAAAAGCTCACAATCCCAATCGCATCCTGCGATCCACCAATCGGAACCTACTACAGATCCCAAAAGCCAACTACAAGTCCAAAGGAGAAAGAAGATTCGCCGTCCAAGGTCCCAGACTATGGAACGCTTTACCAACCACCATTCGGTTAGCCTTCAGGAGAAAGATCAAGACTCATCTCTTTTGATATCAAAGGAGACAGGAACAACAAGCGCCCAGAGGCGATTTAGTTTGCATGTGCCGCGCTCTATAAGTTTTTCATTCATTCATTCATGCTGAATAAACCAAATTATTAATGAATCTTAAATAGAAAACTGTCTTTAGATTTTTACTGCAATTGCATTTTATTAAAATAAATTTGATAAAAATCCCCAAAATAGATTTAAATGGGGGAAAAAAAATCAGATTTAAATAATATTTTTTGTTCATGGATGTTTATCCACCATGTCTAGTGCTCATGTATCTGTTTTCACTTTTTTATTTTTAATACTTGATGTTGGTTGTACTTTACTGGTCCTCCATGAGTTAATCCAAGGTCCAGAGTGTTACTGACTTTTCAACTCCACAGATGCAGGCTGTCATTGTAGTTCAAGAACACATTGAGCAAGAAAGCAGACTCCTCCTCCATAATGACACCATCACAAGTCATTGAACGGCAGTATAGTCTAGCTCTGTTGTCTTCTGGACTTTGCTCATTGTCTTCGACAGATATTGTGAATCATGGGAGAATGCTTTGCATTTATCAGCTGAAGGATAAACCCATATAGTTGTTCATTTCAGGAAGTCTTCTGAGGTTACTACAGGTCATTGTTGCATGGTGGGGAGTTTTCAGTGGATTGTCCCCTGTACTTATGATGTTGGATATAGTGCAAATCTAACCTTGTGCACAGATGGGTAAATGTTGTTTGTGCTTTCTCCTCTTATCTCATTGTTTTCCACATACAGCAGAGCAGTGGGCAGTCGTCTATAGAACTGATCTTTTACTCATTCACTTTCTCCTTTCTCTATTTTTCTTTTTTTTTTCTGTGTAACCTCTCTCTCTCTCTCTCTCTCTCTCTCATTCCTCTCTCTCTCGTTCCTCTCTCTCTCGTTCCTCTCTCTCTCCCTCCTCTTGTGCACTCTCTCTCTCTCT
The DNA here is from genome assembly GCA_029574335.1 of Rana kukunoris. NCBI lineage: Eukaryota > Metazoa > Chordata > Amphibia > Anura > Ranidae > Rana > Rana kukunoris. The sequence continues at coordinate 33,281,378 of CM056058.1, forward strand.
TTCCTGCTCCTCTCGTTTCCCTCCCTCACTTCTTGTGCTCCCTTCTTCTCTCTTGCACTAGCTCACTTCTCACTCACCCACCCGTTCTTCCCTCAGTCTTTCCTCACTCTTTCTTGCTTTTCTTTCACTTCTTCTGCTAGCTTCTCTCCTTCCCTCTTTTTTTCTGCATCTCTGTGTCTTAAGTTTTTGGTGTGCAATATTTTTGTTGACAATTGCTGTATGGTTCTCACCCTAAGGGTTTATTCAATTATTTTTTTTTACCTTTTCAGCATTCTTTTGATGTAACATCTGTTAATTATCTCTGTATTTCATAGTAGATTATTTGAACCATTTGACGGATGGTGCCAGGTTGTAGAGACCAAACTGATGCAGTTGTTGTGCAGATGGTTTGTTGGAATGTTTACTATAAAAAATGTATTTGCCATATGTGATCAAGGTGTGGGCGGGACAGAACACACGCAAAGAGCAGGAGTGATCACAAGGTTCTTTATTGAGAAATTGGGCCAACAGAGAGTTGAGCAAGGATAGGTTCACAAGGGCTATTTGGTCACAGGTAGAAAATTGGGGAAATCTGGCACACCAAGGATTGAGTCCAGCACACAGGGCAGTAATGTGGGCATGGCAGGGTTGCAAGCAATGTAGCACACAAATGGTTAAGTCCAGCACACAAGGCAGTTCTCTGGGCACAGCAAGGTAGGCAGCAAGGTGGCACAGCAAGGGTCAGGTGACTCGACAGCCAACAGCAAACTCAGCCAAGGGGATCCGGGTAAGGTGGCAGGGAGAGAAGGTCCAAGAGGCAGAGGTCCTTTACAAGCTGATCGTGGGTCCTCAGAAGACTGTGTGTTTTGACTGCAGTTTCAGGACTACACAGGTAGCAGTTGTGAGAGGAGTAGTTATATAGCAAGGAGAAATAGTCCATGGAGTAACAATGTAAACCACAAGGGGAAATAGGGCACGCTTTCCTGCAACACACAAATGCATAGCTCTTTTGTAAATGCATGGTGGTTCCATTAATTATTAATGGCACACCTAGCTAACATGGTAGCAAAGTATGATGTGTTTTTTGGCATTCATGCTCCTCTTTAGTGTGTTTTTCATGTGCAAGGCACGCTATTGAAATAAATGGTCTGAAATAAATGCAATGTGCAGAAATGTTAAAAAACATGCACATGTTTCTTTGCGCCTACATGGGTGTAAAATAATCATCAGTGAATACAGAGCTACATTAATTAGTGCCTTTTTATATCTGCCTGGAGTTCAGCTTGCTAGTACTTGCTAGTATTTGTTTATAGCAGCGTTATCTTAGAAATCTGATTAATTAATTTGCTATAATGTTCATAGTTGTATAGATCAAGCATGGCGCCACCATGGATTTGTCTGACGGGTTATGTTATATAATGCAAATAAAAAATTGTTTTGACATATTGATGGCGGTACATCAGGGGTCTTCAAACTTTTCAAATAAAGGGCTAGTTTACTGTCCTTCGGACTTCAGTGGGGCTGGACTGTGGCCATCACTGGGAGTAAACCGTGCATCTTTGGCATTAGGGGGAGAAATAGTGCCCCATCGTTGGTGTCAATAACAGGAATTATGACCCATTGTTGGTGTCAGTGGTAGGAATAGTGTCTAGCATCAGTGGGAGGAAAAGTGCCCCAAGGGCCAGATGAGGGCATGCAACGGGTCGCAACGGGCAATTGTGTATTGGCAGGTTTCCGTTGTCATACGTTTTTTGAGGAGGAGGGGGTGCTCCACTTTGTCAAAAGGCAACAGGGAGGTCCAGGAGAAGTACAGAATAGTGTCAGTTGGTCTTAGCTATTAGTAAATAATTTGTGAGTTTAAGGAGAGCAGGGGAGAAAGGAGATGGGTTGGTGAGATGGTGGGGTCCAGTGAGGGTTTTCGAGAATTTGGAGAGATGCCAGAAGAGAGGGAGAGGTTGAAAATGTGAGTTTGACTCTATTGTACACACTCTGAGGGTAAGCGTTGCATTTGCGAGGGAGCAGGATCCAGGGGGGGGGGGGCAGGTGGTTAGATGGTCGTTAGGAAAAGTTTAGCAACCTCATTAATACAAGCAGGATTGAATGAAGTAGTAATGATAGTACCTGTGGACATGGGGTGTTGAGTGGGGGAGGTTTCTGCGCATTGAAGATCTTCTTATAAATTGTATCAAACCTTATTTTTGAAGTGATTGGCGATCTCCTGGGAAGTGAGTGAGTTAAAGGGTGGAGGACAGAGTAGAGTGTTAACAGTAAAGAAGAGTTGATGGGGGCTGGATGATAATGTGTTTAATGAGCGTGATAAAATAGGGCTGTTTAGCAGTGTGCAGGCAGGAATAGTAGGGCAGACTTATGTTGATTGAAGTCTTTCTAGGACTTATGCCGCGTACACACAACCATTTTTAATGGTCTAGAAAAAACTTTTTTTTTTTTTTCCACATGATTCTTGTCAAACCTGCCTTGCCTACACACGATCGTGAAAAAAAAAATGCTTGAGCAAATGTGGTGACGTACAACACGAAGTACCATTCAGACGATGCCACCCTTGGGGCTGCTTTTGCTGATTTTGTGTTAGTAAAAGTTTGGTGAGAGATGATTTTATACGTCATAAAAAATGCTCTGGAGCCCCCACACGTTTTTTTTTAATGACATAAAAAATAATGTAATTTTTCACGTCACATTTTTCACGTACGCGGCATTAGTCTAACGCCACACGCTCAAGAGTGTGGCTATACCCCTCCCCCTCCTTTCCCCATGATTGCCATTTCATTGTACTGAGCAAGTTATGACTCTTCCCCCCCCCCCCCCCCTGTAACCGAGCATTTAGGAATGTTGAGTTTGTGCATGACTTGTATATATGTTAATAAGACTGTTCTTGTATGTCTTGATGCTCTGATTTGTACCGCCTGTACTGTATAAGCATGTAATCGCTTGATTGTATCAATAAATATTCCTTCTGTTAAAAAAGAAAGAAGAGTGCGGCTATGTTTTCTGAGACTTCTGGTTTCGTCTGTTTGCCAGGGTTGGGGTTTGATTCTGGATGTAGTTAGGCTTGTCTAGGGAGGATGACAGTGAGCAGTTGTAAACGAAAGTGGCTAGGTTGGGGCAGGACAGGGGTGAGATTTTGTCATGAAGGTGGTCAGTAGCAGAGTAGAGAAGAGAAGGATTGAGGTGGCAAAGGTTTCTATGGGTAACTGACTAACTCTTTTTTTTTTTTACGTAATTTAAGGGGTTGTAAATCCTTTTTTTTTTTTTTACATATCATATCATATATTTACCTCCACTGTGCAGTTAGTTTTGCACAGTGTGCCCCTGATCGCCGGCTTCTGGGGTCCCCCCAACGGCTCCTCCTTGCATTGGTAAACCCCCCTAGGAGAAGTGCTGTCCCTGGGGGTTACCTTGCGTGTGCGCTCCCGAGTCCAGCATTTGTGTCCATAGACACAGAATGCCGGACTCGGCCCAGAGCCTACGTCATTTGGTTTGATTGACCGCAGCGGGAGCCAATGGCTGCGCTGCTATCAATCTATCCAATCAAGAGCCGAGAACCCCCGGTCAGAGAGGTAGAGTGCGTCTCCCCTGAAGCCTCAGGTGAGTAAAACGGGGGGCATGGGGGCTGGTCACTAACCAAAAGTATTTTCACCCTAATGCATAGGACGCATTAAGGTAAAAAAATACGAGGGTTTACTTTAACTTGTACATCTTAGCAGAAATCAGTTTTTACTTTAACAATTAAGAATATATTTCTGTTGACCCATATATACAAACACCAAAATAAAATCTACAGGAACTCCCCCTCTTTGACTCATGCCTCTTTTATTCTCATCTTTTTTCTCATTGCATCAAAGCAGCATTTTGAGCACTTTTCCTTTTTTTTTACTGCTTGGTAACTGACCGCGATGATCGCAGCTACCAAACATAAAGCCAAAATTACACACAAGAATAGCTAAGAATCTGTGAGAAAGTTATTATTTTTATTTATTTTTTCAAAATTAAAGATGCCAAAACTTTTTTTTATTTTGGATTCCTGAATTTCCATTACTTTCTGTCACTATGGCAGTAAAACCAAGTCCAGGGTTCTAACTCTTCTTTACTGTATTCAAAACTAAAAACATGTTTTGACTTGTGGATGTAATAGTCGGTTCACACTGGGGCGACACGACTTCCAGCGCGACTTTCATAGGCGACTCTGACACGACTTGAGCATGAACCACAGGGCGATCTGGGGCAATTTACAACACGACTTGAAGTCTCTCCAGGACAGGAGACATTCCAGTGGCCAATAAAACAACAATCAGCTCTGGGAGAGGGAGGGGGAGGGAGGGGTTTGTCTGAGAAATGTATGTTATCTTCCTGTTAAGTAGCTTCAATTAAGACAGTGATCAGACTTCTGAGGCGACTTCCATTGAAATCAATGGGTACAGATCGCCTACAAGTCGGATTGAAGTCGTATAGGAACCTTTTCAAAAGTCGGAGCGACTTGAGTAGTGTGTATTAACACCGCTCCCATTCACTTACATTGTTTTTCTCTACAGCGCGACTTGGGAGGACTTGAGGCGACCTTAAGTCGGATCCCAAGTCGCCCCAGTGTGAACCGACTCTAAACCCTCACATATACCCAGTTTAGTGAACAGCCTCAGAGCATACACAAAGATGAAACAAATCTCCCTACATACATTTTACATGTTTATATCTGCTATCTTCTTCTTTATATACTGTTTAGAAAGTGCACATCCTGTTAGATTTTCTTTTCCTGGTTAGCGCTGCAGTGAAGCCTGGGCATACATCCAAGGCAGCTGATTGGAGGAAAGGCAACACCCCCTCTTCTCATAGGTAGAGACTTTCAGCTCAGTCCCTCTAATTGTTCAGCACACTGCTAATGGATTTATAGCATCCTCCCTAACACAAAACTCTGGCTGCTTTTATTAGATGTGACGGAGATTTTGTCAGGCTGATAACAGGAGAACGGGCCAGCTACAGGACATAGTGCTTTGAAGAGATAACAAAACACTTCAGATATGTGTGCCCAGATCTAATTTCATAAATCCGGTTTACATCCACTTTAGTCTCCATGTACACGGGACGTTTTTACAACTGCTCCTGATCTATTTAACTTGACAGATAGTAACCTACAGTTAAAACGTCAGTTTTGACGCGTTTACATGCCACGTTTAGCAGGGTTTTGTCGTGTTGGCGTTTAGAAATGTTTAACCACTTCCTTCCCACCGTACGACTATATACGTCCTCTCTTTGAAGAGGAATGCCGTTGTTGTGGTAGCAGCTAGCTACCATAACCCGGTATACTCATCCAGAGCTGGTGGTTCTCTTTCAGACAAAAGTGGTCACTGCGGCGGATTCGCCGCAAGATCACTTTTATCGGTGACAGGAGAGGGCCACCCTCCGCCGCTTACCGTGGCCTTCGGTAACGGCGGAGGCGATCCAGACCTGTCCCTAGCCTGACATGGAGACGAGTGAGGGCAAGATGGCCCCCGCCCGTCTCCAAGTCATTGCAGGGCGGAAACCATGTCAAAATGTCACATGCACCCATAGCTCTTAAAGAGACATTTTATTATTTCTTTTTTTCAAATTAATTTTATTTTATTTTTTATTATTATTGCATTTTAGTTTAAATATGACACCTGAGGTTTTTTTGGACCCCAGATATCATATTTAAGAGGACCTGTCATGCTTTTTTCTATTACAAGGGATGTTTACATTCCTTGTAATAGGAATAAATGTGACACTTTTTTTAAAGAACAGTGAAATTTTTTTAAATTAAAAGGTAAAAAAAAAAAAAGAAGTCTACGCAAAAATATTTAGCGCCCGCATATGAAAACGGTGTTCAAACCACACATGTGAGGTATCGCCAGGATTGGTAGAGCGAGAGCAATAATTCCAGCCCTATACCTCCTCTGTAACTCAAAACATGCAACCTGTAGAATATTTAAACTTCGCCTATGGAGATTTTGAAGGGTAAATGTTTGTCGCCATTCCACGAGTGGGTGCAACTTTGAAGCGTGATATGTTGGGTATCAATTTACTCGGCGTAACATTATCTTTCACAATACAAAAAAAAATTGTACTAACTTTACTGTTGTCTTATTTTTTTCCAAAAAGTGTATTTTTTCCAAAAAAAGTGCGCTTGTAAGACCGCTGCGCAAATACGGTGTGACAGAAAGTATTGCAACAACGTCTGAAACGTTTGAACTCTTCGGCGTCTGAACCCATTTTTTTGCTTTCAAAGAAAGGCTGTTAAACGCAACTGCCTAAAAACGGCAACAAACGAGACTGTGTAAATGGCCACATAGGATAACATTGAATGAGTTATGGGGCAGTTGAAAAAAGCGTCCAACTATTTTCAAAGTTTTGGAATTTCTTCAGCCAAGGCTGTTACAGTCTGACACACACATTCTCAAGGACTCTTTGCAGAGATGGAAACTAGTTTTTTTGTCTTTTTATTCCAGATAGGGCATTTGCAGAATCCTGGATGTTTTTTTTTTTTTTTTAATCCATTTGCACACAGAACAGAGAAGCCTTTTGGTACATCTTTTAGATAGATAGAGGAACTTGATTGGGAAATAGTTCACTTAATATAGTCCGCCAGACAGGACCCTCGTGTTTGTCACATGCTGAATGTTTAAGATGGTAAGCTATTTTGGAAGCTGCCTTGGTTCTTGATTTTACCATTGTTTTTGGGTTATTTTTGTTTTATTCTGTGTGTACTTCATAATTTAAATCTTATCTGTGCAGGTTCAGATGCTGCCAGGAGTACAGCCCATTCACTATGAAGGAAAGGCTTTAAGCTTCTATTCAAGAACTGATTTTGCTAAACATTGTGGTAGGTTAAAATGTCTCCTGTTTTGTTTTGTATATGTTATTGATAATTTTTTAAAACGTGTTAATAATAATAATAGCTTAAAAAAGTAGCTTCAGTCTCTTCCCCCCCCCCCCCCCCACACTTTTCTACTGACCATTACGGTACATATGCATTTCTCCACCGCACCACCACACTTTTCCTCTGACTACCACTGTTTCAGCACAATCCTCCATTAACCTCCATTGTAACTAAACATGTTTCTACCAACTTTCACTCTACAAACTAACTTTTGCACTGGCTGCCATCATTCTGGCACCTCTATGTACCAAAATCTGCTGCACTGTGCACACTGTTCTATAGATGACCTTTCCCAGACTGCTGTACTTTGTTCGCTATTGTACATTCATGATTTGGTACTTGATTGTGTTAAAAAAAAAATGGTACCCTTTTGCTAGACAGCTTTAATCAGTATGTCTTTTTCTAAACCTATAAAAAAAAATGAAAGTTTTGAACCCCTTGCCATCACACCCTTACTATATGAACAAAAGTATGTGAAAACCTTCTCAAAACTTAAGGATGAAGGAGTAAGTGGCATGTGACAGAAGCAGTGTAACAGTATTTGTATTAGTGACACAGAAAGAGTCAATTTTGGCAGTGAGCTATATCAGAACAGATCGTCCAATAGAAGAGTATAGACAATTGGGTTTTGCCCACAATTGGAGTAGGCTGTATTAAGTCAGGGCTCTCCCATGGTAGCTGTTGCTGCTGAGGCAACATGTGTGGGCACAAGCTAGGAAAGTCAGTCCAACAATCATTTTATACTTACCGTATTTATGGGGGTATACCGAGCACTCTTTTGCCCTGAAAATCAGGGCAAAATCGTGGGTGCACGATATACGCCGATACCCGCTTTCCCGCGCCGAGTTTAAATACTGCGCCGACATATACCGAGCGCAGTACACTCGTGTATAGTCGGGCAGGCTAGTAGTCGAGTATCCGAGCCTGCCCGACTATACACGAGTGTACTGCGCTCCAGTATATGTCGGCGCAGTATTCAAACTCGGCGCGGGGATCGAGCGGGGAGGACGCAGCAGAAGGACGCCGGACCCGACGAAGAGGACACCCGAAGCCGCAGACGGACGCCGGACCCGACGAAGAGGACACCCTAAGCCGCAGAAGGACGCCGGACCCGACGAAAGAGGACACCCAAAGCCGCAGACAGACGCCGGACCCGACAAGGCCGCCAATGCAAGACACCAAAACAGTACAAAAATCTTTTTTTCCACAGGAATAGGGTCCACTTTAGGGGTGCGCGCTATACGCCGGAGCGTGCAATACCCCGATAAATACGGTATATTTGGAAGTCACAGGGGAAGGGGTACCCTTTTGCCCCAAAAGAAGGCAAAAGCTTCTGTTGGCAAACCTTTATCCCATGACATTTCAGACGCTAATGTTAGAATCCAGAAGTGGTATTTAGGGGCTCCAACTAGTTTCAGTCTCTGCTCCACTTTGATTTATATTGTCAAACTTGCCAGCTTCTCCGCAAGATGGGTGGATTTGCTCATTGCTCTCGAACAACTTTCTTTCAATGGGTCAGAATCTCCATCCAAAAACAGGAAAAACTCAAGGGTTTCTAATCAAATCTGTTCCCAGTTCCCAAGTTGAAGGGAGGCATTTGGCCCATACTGCATTAGCATATTCTCAGCAAGTTCCTTTGGATTCAGAAATTCTGTATGGAATTTGACAGTCAGCAGCTGCTTCCTTTCACCCAGGAAATTTCCTAGTCTCTCTGGTTATAAAGAATGCTTATTTGCACTTTTCCATATTACAGCACATCAAGGCTACCTACATTTTTCTGTGGGCACACATTACAAACATTTGTTGCCCTTCCCTGTCTGATTCAATTTGAGTCTTCACTAAGGTTCCAGCCCATATTTTCAGTCTGCTTTTGTTTCGGGGCATCCCCAATGTGGAATATCTGGACAATCCTTTGCTGAGGGAACAGTTGGCTCAGGTTCTGCCTGTTAACACCAGATGGAAATTGCAGACCCTACAGAGATTCGGGTGGATCCTGGCTCTTAAGAAATCAGTGCTGGATCTGATGTATTGTCTGGTGTATCTAGGTCTAACCTTGAATACAGCCCTGACCAGGGTCTTCCTTTCCCAGGACAAGCTCCAGTCTTTTTGTTCTGTGCATAGATCCACATGGTCCAGGAACTGATTGACAATTTGCCTTTGTATGAGGATTTTTTTGGACCTGATGGTGGCATGTCTTCTACCAGTTCTTTATACTCCATTTTCACTCCATACTGTTGCAACTCAACATTGTGGCAGTGTGGGACAAAGGGTTCAGTCCCTGGATCATACAATGCACCTGACCAGCAAAACCAGGCTTACCCTGACATGGTGGATCTCCACCTTGGCACTGGAATTAGAGAAATCCTTTCTCCAGATGATCTGGAGGGTGCTTACGATGGAAGCCAATCTTTCTGTTTCAATATTTTTAGAAACGTTTCAAGAATCATAGCATGCCATGGTTTTCCCACGCTGGGGCATCTTCAGACAAGCATTTGAAGAAACAGCGTATGAACATGATGTAATGCATAACATAACAAAATAACTGTTATAAGGATCATAAAGGACCAAGTTAGGTATTGGGTAGATATTACAGGCTATAATGCTTTTCTTCTTGGGGAACAGCAATCTGTATTGATAACATTCATATGAAGAATGAAGGGAGAAAAGGGAGAAGCAGAGAAAGAGAAAAAAGAAAAGAGAAAAGGAGAGCGGCCCCAGGAGAGGGTGAGCACCACAGACGTGGGACCTATGCAAGCAAGCTTTAAAGTCGACCATAGCTTGTCGGGGCAGGGACGGGAAAGAATAAGTTATCCACTGTTCCCAGATTTTCAAGAACTTTGCATGTGATAAGATGAGACCAGGAGTATGTTCAAAAAACACCTGGCAAAAAGGAAGGGTAGAATGCTGACGAAGAGACGTAAACCAATTTCATAATTGCAGATAATAAAAGTACTCCTGCCTGGGGATCTCGCACGTCTCCTGAAGGGACTTCCATGACAGAAACAAGCGTGCAGTTAAGAAGTACCCCCATAAAGCTGTGGGAGACCCACCAGAAGGAACGAGGTGGTACCAGTCCTGGCAGATAAAGGGGATTATTAGTGATTGGTAAAAGAGGGAAGAAAAAAAACATCAAATTTCTGGAATATCAAACTGAATCCCACAGCTTCAGGCTGTTTAGGGGCATAGTTTATGGGAGCGCCATAGCAACACTTGTAAAGAAATCGGAGCACTGGGTAGTTCCAAAAGCACCCACAATAGGATGTTAGAGGTGACATGTAATGTGAATAGTTGAGAGGTTTGAGCTGCCAAATTATACCTGACCAAGTTGGGAGCTCCCAGGCCACCCTGCAATCTATGGGTGTAAAGGGTCAATCTATGGACTCTGGGCCCAGATAAACTAAAGGATTCTGTTCTGTAATCGGGGTATAAAAAAAGGAAGGAACATGTATATGGGCAGGGTCCGAAAGAAATGGAGGACTTTAGGCAGGATTGTCATTTTGACAGCATGGATCTGGCCTATCCAGGAGAGAGAAGAGAATTGCCAGGAATGGAGAAGCGAGGTCAAGGAATGCAGCAGGGGGTAGTAGTTGGCCGAGAACAAGGTGGAGTAATAGGAAGTAAGTTTAATCTCCCAGGTAATCTATAGAGTGGGGTGCCCAGCAATAGGGGAATTTGTGTCTGGAGGTGCGTGACCAAGCCATCAGGAAGAGTAATGTTCAGCGCCATAGTTTTGGCAAGATTTATATCCGGAGGTTGGAAAGAGAGATAATTGGTGAGGACCAGGAGAGCATCGTTCGCATACAAATTTGCATAAAAATGGTTGCCTGCATAAGGAACGCCAGAAATGTCAGGGTTGTCACGGAAGGGCCATGGCCTTGTACCTCAGAAAATCAGAAAAAGGCAAAGGAAAAAAACACAGCGTACTTAACAGAAGCTGTGGGGGATGAGTATAGAGCTTTAAATCCAAGCCAGGAAGTCGCCTCCGAAGCCCCACCACATGAGCACAAATTCCAAGTAGTCCCAGGAGATCGAATCAAATGCTTTACAGTGGGGATCGAAAGTTTGGGCACCCCAGGTAAAAATTTGTATTAATGTGCATAACGAAGCCAAGGAAAGATGGAAAAAAAATTACAGATTAGACATTCTTATAATATGTCAAAAAAAGTTACATTTTATTTCCATCATTTACACTTTCAAAATTACAGAAAACAAAAAAATGGCGTCTGCAAAAGTTTGGGCACACTGCAGAGTTAAAATCTTGTACTGCCCCCTTTGGCAAGTATCACAGCTTGTAAACGCTTTTTGTAGCCAGTCAAAAGTCTTTTAATTCTTGTTTGAGGTATCTTTGCCCATACTTCCTTACAAAAGTCTTCCAGTTCTTTGAGATTTCTAGGCTGTCTGTCACGTACTGCTCTTTTAAGGTCTGTCTAAGATTTTCAATTATATTGAGGTCAGGAGATTGTGAAGGCCATGGCAAAACCTTCAGTTTACGCCTCTTGATGTAATCCCTGTGGATTTTGAGGTGTGTTTAGGATCATTATCCATTTGTAGAAGCCATCCTCCAAAGTTTGCTGACATTTTATTGAATACATTTTTCCTTCTTTTTGTGAAATGTTCCCTGTGCCACTGGCTGCAATACAACCCCAAAGCATGATTGATCCACCCCTATGCTTAACAGTTGGACAGAGGTTCTTTTCATTAAATTCTGTGCCCTTTCTTCTCCAAACGTACCTTTGCTCATTCCGGCCAAAAAGTTATATTTTAACCTCATCGGTCCACGGAACTTGTTACCAAAATGCATCGGGCTTGTCTATATGTTAATTTGCAAAGTTCAAACGCTGATTTTTGTGGTGAGGACGTAGAAGAGGTTTTCTTCTGATGACTCTTCCATGAAGACCATATTTGTACAAGTATCTCTTTATAGTGGATTAGTGTACCACAACTCCAGTGTCTGCCAGATCTTTCTGGAGAGATCATGCAGTCAAACGTGGGTTTTGAATTGCTTTTCTCAAAATCCTACGAGCTGTTCTGTCTGATATTTTTCTTGGTCTTGATCTTGCTTTAACTTCCACTGTTCCTGATGACTGCCATTTCTTAATTACATTCCGAACAGAGGATATTCACATCTGAAAATGCTTTGCTATCTTCTTATAGCCTTCTTCAGCTTTGTGAGCGTCAACTATTTTCAGTTTCAGTTTTCCAGACAACTGCTTAGAAGAACCCACGGTGCTGATTGTTGGAGCAAGGTCAGATGAGTCTGAGCATTTAAAACCTTTGAGATTGACATCACCTGGTCTTCCAAGACGATGATTGAGCACAATCCATGACACTGGCAGATCTGAGCTTTGCAAAGGGGGCAGTGCATGCTATAAATTCTGCAGGGTGCCCAAACTTTTGCAGACGCCATTTTTTTTTTTGTTTTCTGTCATTTTGAAAGTGTAAATGATGGAAATAAAATCTAACTTTTTTTGACATATTATACGAATGTCTAATCTGTAATTTGATGCTTTTTGGAGATTTTTCCATCTTTCCTTGGCTTCGTTATGCACATTAATACAAATTTTTACCTGGGGTGCCCAAACTTTCGATCCCCACTGTATATATGTCGAGGGACAATAAAAAGCCTGGTATCTTGTGCTGATGTAAGATGTGGATGAGATGGATAACTTTGCTGCTGTTGTCCCCCGCCTGCTGGCTTGGGATGAAGCCCACCTGGTCTCTGTGTATAAGGGTTTAAAGATATTTATTGATACGAGTGCTCAGAACCTTCCCCAGAATCTTCATATCCACATTCAGCAAAGAGATGGGTCTGAATGACTGCGGCTCAGTGACCTCATCTGATGTTTTAGGAATAATAGTAATATAGGCTTTAGGGAATTCAGGAGCAGGCTGAGAACCCGGTTTCAACGACTTAAAATATATTGCAAGATGAGTGGTCAGAAGGCTGGAAAATTTCTTGTAGTAAATGTCTGAAAACCCATCCGGGCCGGGGGCTTTAGAGGGCTTTAGCACCTTAATAGCTTGGGCAATTTACTCCTCTGAAACATCTACGTTCAAGGCATCTCAAGCAGCCGTGGATAAAGAGGGGAGATGGAGATGCCAAAAGAAGTTCTCAGCACGAATTCGGTTTCCTGTATAGAGTGGACAGGGAAGGTTGCAAACTCTGCTGCAATCTTCATCAGGTTGGAGGTGAGGCACACTGTGTTGAGTTTCCGGGCCCGATGGGTCTAGGGTTGTTAGCGCTCGTGTAAAATCTGTGTCTGGCCCAGTGTAAGGCCTTTTCAGCCTGCTCAGTGGCCAGGGTATGGCGGGCCTTACGATTAGTATCGATCGATCTTGCCTTCCACGCTGCATCTGCCTGAGGTAGGTGTGAAGTCAGCTCCTGTACTCTTCTGCCTGGCACGTTTCCTGGAGCTGGCAATCTGAATCAGGTGATCATCTTATATTGGCCTTATGAGCCTCCCATAGAGATACAGCAGAAGTCACAGAACTCAGGTTCTCGGAAAAATAGGAATGAATATATGACTGTATCTGGACATGGGAGGCCTGGGTGGGACTCATTCAGTCTCCAGTGATAGGTAGGTCGGGGGAGGTTCACAAGTTTCACCAGCAGGACCAAGGGGTCTGGGTCTGACCAAGGCGGAGGCTGTGATGGTGATCCTATCCACCAATGGTAGATGTTGAAGGTGAGTGAATATGTGGTTGATTCTACAGGAGCTCTGGTGTGGGTTAGAATAAATGGTATATTTCTGTGAGAGGGGGTGAAGTTTCAGGCATCGACTAGGCCATAAGAACAGAGAGGCTGCCGATTCAGGCCGGTCTAATGAACTGTGATCTTTCTCTCAGGAACCAAGGGTGCCGGCAGTGCACGTAGCAATTAGAACAAAGAATATCTTGGACAGCCACACTACAAACCAACATAGTTTATTTTAAAATGGGAAACAAGCACTACAGCCGCACACTCCCAACCAACATAGCTTTATTTTAAAATGGGAAACAAGCACTACAAGCCACAGCAACGGAACTCTGGACAGCTGACGCGTTTCACACTACACTTAGCATTTACTCATAGCTGCCGCGGGAGTAGGCGTTCCTATTCAGAGGCGCAGTGTCATGTGGGACTTCGCCCAGATGATTGACGTCTTGAGAAAAACTTCCCCCCGGTGGATAAGGAGCGTCACGAGTTTCCGAAAGTAGCCGAACTGCGATACGGCGCCTGCGCAGTCAGCTCTACACGGCTCCTAGTCGGTGCGCAGGCGCCGTACAGAGCCGACTCGCAGTTCGGCTACTTTCAGAAACTTGTGGCGCTCCTTATCCGCCGGACGGGAATTTTTTCTCAAGTCGTTAATCATCTGGGCGAAGTCCCACATGACACTGCGCCTCTGCATAGGAACGTCTACTCCCGTGGGAGTGAGTACCCGGAACCTGGGTGGAAAATAGCAATAATACGGTATGTACAGCAAAAAAAAACAGCATACTGTAAATGTTGAAAGTATGCAGAATGTAATGTTACATACATGTTTTTAGGGTGAACCTCTGCTTTAACATCCAACAACTGGACAGTTTGTCTCATCCTGGGTCGTAAAGCGTGAGGATCCTTCCTGATTGCAGGGGGGGTACGAGGGAAGGAGCGCTTGGGGCATCCTGTGGGGATAAAAGGTGTAACACCACCAGGGTTGTAAACTGTGTGGCTCCGGCCTTGGTGAGTGTAGGGGAGCTTGAACGGAACACCCCATTGGTATGTAGCGTCACCCCCGAAAGGGCCGCTGGAATAATAATGAGATCGGCAGATTAAGTTACCCTTGCTTGGTCTAGGGGTGCACCAGAAGCCACTAAGTAGTAATTGAGTGTCCACACAGTCAAAGATTTTCTCAATGCTTTAATTCCAGGCCATTATAGCCAAACATGAAGTCGGTGAAAGGAGAATAGGTTGATGAGGAAATAGAGATTCTCGATGTCAGGCCTGGATTTTGCACGCGTCGCCACTTTAAATGCTGACTGGGAGGAACAGGTCTCTCTCACTGACCCGGCTCTAGGCCTCTGCCACAGGCCAGTGTAGTCTAGATAGTTTGTAAATGTCCGAATAGAGCAAATCCTCCCAGCGGTTATCTCAGCACAGATCACTGGGTGACAGCAGAGCGTACCTGTCTATGGCGCCGGATCATCTCTACGGCATCGGGAACCCAGTAAGTCACTGGGGTCCCTTTAGTTTTGTCCCAGCCTGAGACTCAGCAAGGCCTGGAAGCTTGGCCAAGTGGGCCATGCCGGCAGGGTCCATGGATGCGCACACCCTGAAGGTGGGTGCCGCACCCCGACTCCGGGAACCCGTGCAGGAGAAGGGAAAAAGAACCCAGAACACATGACCTCCATCACAGATATACCCCTCCCCAGCATGCCCAGCAGGGAAAACCCCCTCCAATTGGCTGCTGGGGAAGACTCCATTCGCCAGAAATCCCTCTGGCTCCCATTGCCGGCCAAAGATGATACTCGCATCCCCAGAATGCAGTCTGAGCCAGTGGACTTTCCAGAATGACACAGGTCATTAACCTAAACAAATCACGACCGGGAGCAATGTAACTCTCCCAGTCAACTAGTTTTTAGTGTAGTGCCCATGCTGGAAGCAAGGGGGCGCTACAGGTATTTGATGCAATGGTTTAAGAGGACTGATGTGTAGGGCTTCATCTGTCGCTGTTTCTGTATATTGGAAGGTGCCAGATGTGCAAAAAGTCTGTATGAGTCGTTTGTCTCGAGCTGCCTGCAAAAGTGTGTCTTTTGTGCGATAAAAGGTACATTTTATAATGATGTCCTTGGAGGCCTATGTTTGCGGTCAAACTCCAGGCATTTAATTGGTATCGTTGGTACCAACTCCTGGAAGAGCGCGGTGGGGGTGGAGGTGAGATCCTCAATGGACTCCGGCAAACCTTGCAAACGCAGGTTACATTGGCAGGACCTGTTCTCAAAGTTCTCCAGCTTTAAGAGAGCCGCATTTAGGTCCCTTTTAAGGCCAGAGAGATCTTGCTCATAGTTTCCAATACCTGCAGTAGCAGCATCCATCTTATCCTCCAGGACATTGGTATGATTGCCCAGCTCTCTGATTTCCCTCGTCGGGTGGGCTGCCAGTTTAGATGTGGTTTCAGAAAGTTCACTCTGTAGCATAGTTTTGAATCTTGCCAGCAGGTCGGCATCCCACAAGGCTGGCTGTTGGAGTTCAGGTGAAGCCTCTAACGGGCACTCAGAATCTGAGGGGGCGTCCAGATCGACGAAGAGGAGCGGCGTCGGGAAGGTCACCCAACCAGGGCAAAGCCACAGCCATGGCATATACCATAACAGGTGTGGAAAATTGTAAGTGGGCTTCCTCAGTTGTTAAACTTCAGACTCGTACCTTCACCTAGAGGTATTTCAAGTTATGTAGCAGGTTGCTTACTCCAGATGTGGACCCCCTGGCTTCCATGGCTCCACAGTGAACTGGACAGATTTGTCGCCAGTGCTTGGGGTTCTTGGGCCGTCACAGTAATCTGGTAACTCCAAAGGATCCGTTCAACCTGATTTATACCCTTTCCCCGGAGAAACTCCTTTTGCAAAAAACACCCTTTGAATCAGGGCTATTTGTCTACCGTTAGTTATTGATTATGTCTTCCAATATACTGCAATGCATAGATCACATGCTAGTAACTTGCCTAAAACCAACAACGTGTTGGATCTATAGACAGGTAGGTTTGACACCTTTCTACTGTTGCCAATGCACAGGTACAGGGCACTGTTCTAGTTTAAGTTGCAGATTTAGCCCAGGTTCACACTATTGCGAACTCAGACATTGCATGTAATTTACACCCGCACCATAGGTGCCGACCACATGCGATGTCTGTGTGATGCGAGTTCAGCCATACAGTTGAATCGCAGAACAAAAAGGACATGGACTTTTTTTTACCCTGCACTGGAATCTGATCTCACCCATGCGATCCGATTCCTGCCTGAATCCACAGTTCGCACTGCAATCTGTGAACCAATCTGGGGGTGTCATTAACATTGTATTGACACCTGCAGCGGTTTGCAGAGGGAAGTGTGAAATGCGGGAACCAGCGCTGGAATCGCGCTGCTTCTGTGAACCTAGGCTAACTGGGGTAATTTCATACTTCAGTGATTGCCATATGTGACAGTTTTTAGAGAATAAAAGTGGCTACAGATTGGAATTTCAGTTTTGCCCTCTTTAACCACTTCCATACCGGGTCTTTTTTGTATCTTTTTGTTTACAAGTTTAAATTACCGTAGTATTTTTTGCTAGGAAATTACTCGGAACCCCCAAACATTATATATGTTTTTTTTAGCAAAGACTCTAAGGAAGAAAATTGGCAGTCCCCTCCCACTGTCTGTTAGAACGATCAAGCTGAACTGCCCTTATGATTATTCTTACGGTCCAGAGAAATGCCGGCCGAAAAAGATGCAGCTGCATGCATCATTCAGATATCCCCACTCAAAGTCCAGGATGTCTTATGACGTCCTTGGACTGTAAGTGGTTAAATAAGTGGATGTCATATGACGTCCTTGGACTGTAAGTGGTTAAATAAATGGATGTCATATGACGTCCTTGGACTGTAAGTGGTTAAATAAATGGATGTCATATGACGTCCTTGGACTGTAAGTGGTTAAATAAATGGATGTCATATGACGTCCTTGGACTGTAAGTGGTTAAATAAATGGATGTCATATGACGTCCTTGGGCTGGAAGTGGTTAAATAAATGTATTGTGAGGGATAGCTTCATTCTTCAAATAACTCCACTAAAGAGTTTTTATCCAAACAGGTCATGTGACATAATTTTATAACATTTTCTTTATTATTATTTTTTATTATTGATTTTGCACAGCTCTTTACCACCAGATTGTGATATTCAAAGACTTTTTAGGCTCTCACAGTCCGGATCTCCAGAATTCAAGATGGCGGAGCCTCGTGTCTCACACTCTCTGAACCTGGACTTTCAGAGCCTGGTGCTCTACCCCAACTCCCCGGCAGCTCCATCCACAGATTTGAGGAGCTCGGCACACTTGCCTCTAACGCCGGGTCCCGGATCGCGGTCACTTCACCGAGTGCCCAGCTACCCTGGCTATGATCTCCAGTCCCAGGTACAATTGTCTGTGCTCTATATGCACCAGCAGTGCCTTGCTGCCTTCAACCACCATGTTGTCCCAGCACTTGTTCCGGCTGGGTCCTCTTTCCCAGAGGACTCCTTTATTTCTGTTACTTACCAGTACAGATTGTATATCCATCCACACATATGTCCCCCGTTTGGTCGCCGCAGGAGACCTTACCTGGTTACTTCCTGCCCCCGCGGATGATGGGGGCCATAGACTGTTCTCCTGAAGAAGCGGCTACGACCGCGAAACTAGTAGAGAAACTCCTAGTGACCTCTACTCCCACTATGACCTCCCCCCTTTGGGGTCGCCTACTGTGGTGATACAGATAGAGTGTCACTTTTTAATTGCATGTTTGTCTGTATTTTATTGGTTTATATCAATATTAATAAAAAATCTTATGTCTCCTTACATGTGCATTTTATAACTGCTTATCGTACCAGTCCAATTGCCCAAAAATTCCCCTGGTCTTTGGTTTGGAACCCAAACTCCAATTTTTATTACACTTGCCTCTAACATACAGAGCCGACGCTGAATTGAAAGCCATTCTGTAAGCCCTCCCTACGAAAGTGGATATTGAGGCCCTGGTCGGGGCACGTGGAGGCCGCACACAAGAAGGAGATATGGGCTGTGAAGCAGGAGGTCCAGTCACTGAGCACCAGATTGGCGGCAGGGGAATCCTCCCTATCAACTTTATGCCAGAGGGTCGCCACCCTGGAATCCTCGCACAGTGCCCACGCTGAGTCGGCAGTGGAGCTCCAGCTACGTATGGAGGACCGGAGCCGGAGAAATAATCTGAGGCTTTGGGGTCTCCCGGAGGCTACGGGCCCTACCGACTTACCAGCCACGGTCACAGACATCTTTAAGAAGGTGGCGGGAGACCATCTGCCGGACCGTGTGAAGTTGGATCGTGTCCGTGAAAATACTGCCAGACCTGTCCAGGGCTACGTTTGCAGCTTCAAGCACTCCTGAAATTTCTCCTACCGCAATGCTACTTACCGATGAGGTTTCCCCCTGTCAGTCACATTCCACAGGAACCAGCGGTCGTTTGTTGCGCTCACCGGAG
Organism: Rana kukunoris; assembly: GCA_029574335.1. NCBI lineage: Eukaryota > Metazoa > Chordata > Amphibia > Anura > Ranidae > Rana > Rana kukunoris. The sequence goes on from CM056058.1 coordinate 33,300,458, forward strand.
GCCCTCCCAGCCCTCTTCGCCTTCCTCGAGACGGAGCCTATCAAACTACCTAACTGGCTGTGTTATCTGCAGCGTTCCCAGGGTCGAACAAGCTCCACGAGATCCCATGCTGCCCAACCTCCTAGGTCACAAGGGAGCAGGCACCGCCTGCGCACTCTGCACCAAGAAGAGATTCGGGAATCGCGAGTAACCATCGCTGGCAGGTATTCTGCACTGCTCTCATGCTTGTTAGCCCCTTGTTGCACGCTTGCCCTTTGCCACTACCTACCATCACTACAATGCCCACTGGTCTGGTTTGCGTCCCTCCTGCCCCCGTAATGACTGATGCCCCCTGAAGTCTATACCCCCCAACGTCTGCCTGACACTGAGTAAATCCATCACTTGTCCCCAATGCTGGTTTGCCCCTGGTACTTTGACTGCTGGTGATCCCTCCTGAGCTCCACTTGATCCGCACAGATACCTCCACCCCCATGGCAGAGTGACCGGAGTTCTCAGTCAAGCCTTTTGCTGGGTCTTGGGACCACTCAGTGATGCTTTGCTTGATCCCCTGCATTTCCTCAGGCAACTCGGCACTGCATGAACACTCCTGCTGCTACCCACAGACATGCTGCAAACTTTTAGCAGACGCGCCACCCCACGAGTGCTTATCTCATTTTCTATGCCCCGCTGTTCCGGTTCTGTCGGCTGTTTTTGGGTGGTGGGGGGAGAGTTTGGAATTGTGGGAACCACACAGTTCATGCATAGCCTGGTTCTATGTGTGGACGAATGTATATACATGATTTGGGGGAGCCCGCTGGGGAGCTGATGGTGCCTCGGGACTGGGGTTGGAGGCTTTGTTCACTAGTGGGCAGAGGGACCCTTGGCCTGGGGTGCTCTGGGGGTGTGCTTGTGCGTTGATAGGCGGGCTCTATAAGCGCTTGGTGAAACACAGGAGCACCCCTCCCCCTCTGCACACTGTTATTTATGGGCCCTGGTTGGTGGTCTCCTTTCCTCCGCCATTTATCAGTAGTGGGCATTGTTACATGTTATTTTATTTTACTAGTACTGTAATGTTGTTTTAGCAGAAGAGGGGGGGGGGGTGGTTTGGTTTCAGAGCTAGTTCGACACTTAGGTGACACTTCGGGCCTTTGAATTGTTGGTTTCGGCTCGGTGTGACACACTGGGATGACTGTTGGACACGTTTCAAATTATTGTCAATGATTACTTGGCCTACTGTTACCTGTTCATTAAGTCTCGTTTTAGTTTTCTGACTTCCAAAATGTCGCCAGGGGGGGGGGGGGGGGAGACCTAGGTCCTCTTCTATCAGCTGTTGACTACCCCTCCCCTATTAGGCCATTTGTATACACCCGGCACCTCGGGAGTGTATACATGTCAAGCTCTGTGACTTGTATATTTTGTTTTTTCCCTGTGCAGACGGGCACGGCTGATTTATTCCCAGGCTCTGTCCCTATAATTTCTCAATCCCCCCCCCCCTTTTTAAGACATGGAGGTTGACTCTTTTAAAGCGCTCTCCCTCAATGCTAAGGTTTTTTTTAGTATTTTACCCAAATTCCTTTACCATATTCAAGTCCTGCCCATACTAAGACCTCCCTTTTTACCTGATTCGTCTGGGCACATATAAAACCTTGACTCAGTCAAACACAAATGACGCTCCACAAACATAACGGTGTCCTGGCTCTTCCTGACATCCAACAGTACTATCTTGCCTCTCATCTGTTTTAAGAAAAAATGAAAAAGCAAGGGGAGAGCATCCTTTACCCCCTGATATTTCCACAGAAATTGATGCTAGTGAATGATAGACATAGTGAATGTTAACCTCTTTGGGGACAAGGACATGGACAACTTTGTTAATGTTCACACTCTTTTTGTAATGTGGGGACCTCCCTCCTTTTTTGGTGTTTAATAAAATGTATATTTGAAAGAAAAAAGAAAATGAATGTAGCCATCAAACCAAGCAAGCACTGATAAGCTGCAATAAATAAAATTTGGGGTTTTGGTTTTTAATACTCTTTAACCTGAAAAGTATTTGCTTATACTTGCTAGGAATATTTTTTTTCTGCATTTAAATAAAACAAACTCAGATGGCCTGTGTGAGTGCTTACATAGCTTTAGATCAATGAGTCCCACTGTCTTCTGTGAGCTTTTACTGTGTTACACCAATGCTGGCCATACATTATACGAAAAACCATTTGAAAATCTGTAATTTGGACAGTTCATTCATTTTTCGTCTAGTTAATTGGCACAAATTGAAAGTCGGCTGCGACATTTTTGAGCCAAAAAATCGAAGGAACCATATGGAACATTTCTGCCTGACGGACGATAAAATTGAAAGGTTAAAGCAGCGTTCCACCCAAAAGTGGAACTTCCGCTTTAAGCACTCCTCGCCCCCTGACATGTAATTTTTTTTTGGGGGGGGTGTACCTTATTTTTAGCAGGACTTCCTGTCCCACTCCCTCCATACCCTTTTTAGGGGGAGAAGGGGAGAGGAGCAAGGCTTCGGGCAGCCGCATCATTGGACCGCGGTGAGTGACTGTTTATTAAAGGTCAGCAGCTATGCTCTTTGTAGCTGCTGACTTTTAATAAAGGAAAAATCGGGTGGAACTCCGCTTTAATGTGTTTCTCACCCGTTAAACATGTACTCTTGTTACTGTGCATATGATACCCAGAAACAAAAAACGAACAAGAAACTAATTTGTTTGTGTCCATTGACAGATTTCTCATTCAAATTCGGCCATTACATGATGGCAATATTCTTTGCTCTTCGAACCACGTATTTGTTTTTCGTAAATGCATTTGAACAATTCTTTGTATAGTGTATGATCAGCATAGAATCATTAGTGGGCTTCTGGCAAAACCCACATGAAATGACTGGATTTTGTGATGCTGTGGAGGTGACCTAAGACACACAGCATTTAGTGTATGAGTAATAATAACTTCCCTTGTATATGCTTTATTTTGCAGTGTTTGGCTCACAATGCATGGAGAAGCCTGACCCAATATGTCAGCCACGGCTGTCGATGGCTCTGATGTGTCACTTGGTAAGTGCTTGGTTTGTATGACATCTCCCAATCTTAAATATTTTGTGGCAAATTGCCTATGTTGATTTAATATTCCTCCCCCTTTCCCTGTAGATGGAGAATCTTTCCACACTGTGGATACTTTTCTATTGGATTCTGCTAGCACCACTAAGTTAACTATAAAGGAGGAGAGATCAGAGTCTCAAGGAAGTTCCTCGCTACCTACTGAAAATGAAATCCTTGCAACAGATGGGGAGGGCTCCTCTCACAGCGCAGGTGACTTTTTTGGTTATTCTTTCTGTCTTTGTCTCCTTTTACATGGTTCGGATATGTTTTTTTCTCAGCGGGGGATCGGTCCACTGATCCCCTGCTGAGCTGAGAAGAGCGGCTGGATGACATGTCCGTGTCCACTCTGCTTATGCTGAGTGGACACAGACACAGCCCACTCTGCTCTACGGGCCGTCTGAGGTAAACAGGCCGCTGTGTTTACACCTGACTGCTTTCCGATCTGACGAGATGGTGGGGGGGCGGATTCCCCTTTTTTTTTTTTTTTTGCTGGGTGTAAATGGACACAGGTCCCTTTTACATCCGACTGCCCATAAAGGGGAATGGAGGGTCCGCCTGAAAAAACAGACAGGCAGACCCGAATGGAACTTCAGATTGAACTTGAGAAATCTAAAGTAGAAGTTTCCAAGATAACTACTTGCTGTGCAGTGAACTTAAAGTGGTTCTAGAGGCAGAAGTTTCTTTATCGTACATCACGGGACACAGAGCAGCAATCCATTACTATGTGGGTTATAGAGTCTACCTTCAGGTGTGGACACTGGTGTAATTAACTACACAGGAAGTTCCCTCCCTATATAACCCCTCCCATACTGGGAGCTCCTCAGTCTTTTCATCAGTGTCTAAGGTGTTGGTCACGAGTGAACATGTGCTCTTAGGAGCTCCACTGGAGGGATCCATTCTGGATGTAAAAAACCTCCATAAATCCGGATCCGTCCAAGGTGCTTCATAGCCAAAGTGGACGGTACCCGGGCCTCGGTACGAAGAACGAGGTTTAGCCTATAATGCCTCTCAGCGGAGGGCTGGATCCTGGGTTCCAGAACTTTGTGCCTTCTAAGGACCAAATGTTTTTTCTGCTGCCAGGATGCTATATAGGTCCAGGGGAGTTGGTGTTCCTGCCATGGACCCCGGTCCCTGAAGGTCTAGGACAGGGATCCTCAAACTACGGCCCTCCAGCTGTGGTGGAACTACACATCCCATGAGGCATTGTAAAACTCTGACATTCACAGACATGACTAGGCATGATGGGAATTGTAGTTCCTGAACACCTGGAGGGCCATAGTTTGAAGACCCATGGTCTAGGACAATACCCACAGTGAAGGGGGAAGATTGGGCTTCTTGCTTGGCAATACCCTGCAGCGTGGAGAAGGTAAGAGGAGGGCCTACGGGACTTGGTTCGACAGTAGGTCCTCCGTGGGGGACTTGGGTCTCGCCTATATTATGCTTCTATGCATGGGCAATGTAAACCACTATGTCTTCTGAGACAGGATGGCTCAGGGCACCCATATACCTCCCCTAGCCGGCATGCAGCCTGGCCCACCATGTCTGTTAGACAGGATGGCTGCAGTACCTATATATCTCCCCTTGAAGGGGCCGGTACATAAATAAAAAAAAAAAAAATATGCCCTTAATCCTATACAAAGGATTGTCTTCCGTGAGTAGTTGCAAGTCTTATCTGTGTTTTCCACTACTATGGGCAGTAGAAGACATGCCTGATGTTTTTGCTTACCATGCTTTCTAGAAAACGGAAGCTTAAGTGTTAGCTGATCTATTGTGCTCCACTTCCTCCGCTTCAGGCTCTACCATGTTGCACGTGCTCACCGGCTCAGTGCAGTGGCAGAGAAGGCTCTTCAAAGGGCCCGGACGTCAGAGCTCTGTAAAGCTAGGGGGACACAAACGTAAGCACCTTGTGTGAGTTGGATACAGATTCACTAAGACGCCTACTCGCATCTAGCTGTGCAGATTAGCAGGCATTGTGTCAGACTAAATTCAGCTATTTGATGCACCTGGGTTAAGTGCCTCTGCTTTAGCTTAGGACTTGGTCTCCCCATTGAATAAGGTCAGGGGTAGGAATATAAAGAGGGATCGCCACCTGAACCTGGTGGACCCTTATTCTCCTCTGAAGAGACTTAAACAGCTCATAGATTGAGCCATCAGACCTGTCAGGCAATGCAGCCTTCCCCCAACATTGCAATCACTCTGCATGTGTTTTGTGTTTTGCAAGAAAAAAAAAAAAAGGGGGGTGTCCCCCTTTTCCTGCTTTAATCCTGAAACAAAGGGATTAGAAAGCTTGGGGATAAAAGTTTCACTGTCAGAGGACAGGAGACAGGAGCTGCAGCCTAACAAGGAGAAGCTATCAAAAGCCCTACAGGTTCTGATTACACCTCTATCTTCTCCTTAGAGTGTAAAGAGAGGTTTTCCTATAGGTGGCTAGTAAGACCTCCATATAATCCTCAGCCTGGTGTCGGCTTCAGGCTAACCAAATGCATCGGAGGGATGCACAGTTGCGGGCACACATTGCTAATGTCTCTTAATTGATGAAACACACATCTGCAGAGGATAATTTCCTCTTTACCAGTCCGCATGTTGCATAACATACATGAGTTTGGAATGCATGTGGGATAAAAACAAGTAACAGAGCAGATTCTATTGTGGATCGCATAAACATACATGTTTCTGTCTATATGGTGCTGCATGTTTCCACAAAAGAGGTCGCATAAAAGATGCTTGTAATGCTGAATCGCATAAAGACGTTTGTAGGCATAAAAATGCTGAATCACACATGATTACCTGATCACCCAAGTCCTTGTTTCCCCCAAGGATGTTTGGTTACACAGAAGAGGTTTGTTTCCACAGAAAGGCCTAAAATCGCATAAAGTTGCTTGGATGCAAAAAAGATGCTGGATCACACATGGTTAACTGATCATCAGCGTCCTGGATTACCCAAGGATGTTTGGTCACAAAAATAGGCTTGTTTCAACAAAGGTACCTAAAGTCGCATAAAGATGCTTGTATGCATAAAAATGCTGAATCACACATGATTACCGGATCACCCAAGTCCTTGTTTCCCCCAAGGATGTTTGGTTACACAGAAGAGGTTTGTTTCCACAGAAAGGCCTAAAATCGCATAAAGTTGCTTGGATGCAAAAAAGATGCTGGATCACACATGGTTACCTGATCATCAGCGTCCTGGATTACCCAAGGATGTTTGGTCACACAAATAGGCTTGTTTCCACAAAAGTACCTAAAGTCGCATAAAGATGCTTGTATGCATAAAAATACTGAATCGCATAAAGGATGCTTGTATGCATAAAAAGGTTGAATCACACAGGATTACATGATCACCCAAGTCCTTGATTCCCCAAGGATATTTGGTCACGCAAAGAGGCTTGTTCCCACAGAAATGCCTAGAATCGCATAAAGAGGCCTGAAGGTATAAACATGCTGAATCACACAGGATTACATGATCACCCAAGTCCTTGATTCCCCAAGGATATTTGGTCACTCAAAGAGGCTTGTTCCCACAGAAATGCCTAGAATCGCATAAAGAGGCCTGAAGGCATAAAAATGCTGAATCACACAGGATTACCCGATCACCCAAGTCCTGGATTACTCAAGGCCTAAAGGGATCGCTTAAAGATGCTTGAATGCAAAAAGAAGCTGGATCACACATGGTTGTTGGATCAATAGAGTCCTGGATTACCCAGGGATACTTGATCACATAGAGAGGCTTGTTTCACAGGAATGCCTAAAGTCGCATTAAGATGCTTGGGTGCGTAAAGGATGTTGGAACGCACAGGGGTGCTTGGTCACACAAGGGTTCTTGTCCGCACAGTAGTGCTTAAAATGCATAAGATGTTGATCGCATGGAAGATGCTGAATCGCATGCATGGTTACTTTAAAGTTGCACATGGTGGGTTAATTAAGCAATACAGGATGCCTTGTGTTTGCATAGAGATACGTGTCTGCATGGGTACATGTTGCACATTGTTGCATAACACGTTTATAGCACATGCTTGCTTGCTTGCTTGCAAGGATGCTCGTTCCAGAGCACACATGCTATATGCATGTTTGGCGTGAGACATATTTATATGATTTCATGCTTCCATGAACACACACTGCCATGTACACACGCCTCCATTGAGGCATATGGCTTTAACACTTGCCACATACACATATGGGGAGCCAGTTGCATATGTGTTTATTTACTTGGGACTGCAGAGGTTGTCTGCGTTGTGCAGGGGAACAGCACTATCTCCAGTTGGTGGTCTTGCCCTTTTGGGTTAGCCTCCGTGTCTGGGTTGTCAGGGTGCTAGGGCCCGCCTCTAGCAGGTCTGTAGGCCCAGGGTATAGCAGTAATGGCAGTACGGAAGCAGACTCCTGCTGATGGATCAGTCAGCAGCATGGCTGGACCTAAGGGTGTCCAGCATGGTCAGGTATCTGGATCTCCTGGGTTAGGATTCCAGTCTAAAGATACATTCTTCATTGACAAGAAGCTGGGTATGTTTTGCACCAGGAGAGTACTTTTGGCCTAAGACAAGACCATCGCTATAAGAAAGCTGGTCTAGGTGGTTACGGCAAGGAACAGTTCCTTACTTTTGGCTTTCTGCTTAAGGCACTAGAGAAGATGCTGCTTCATTCAAGACAGTTCCCTATACTTTTATTCAGGACTGTTATAAACCGTATTGTGTTGGCCTAGAAGGAGTAGATCTTGACCTAGCATTATCCAAAGAACCGGTCCCAGAGATAGGCTGGAATTCCTCTTGGTGGTTCTTAACTAAAGGGTTTGCCAGGTCAGGAAGAGACCTTGGCCCAGGGGAAGTAGTCGAGCTCCAAGGGAGCCTTATCTGTCAGCTAGAGCTACCGAGGGAGCATCTGGCTTAGGGGCCTGAACGTTCAGGGGCTGGTTGGTTCGGTCAGAGTTCAATCAGACTATACCATATTAAGTGATTTACTTAATTTACCAAGGAGGAGCTTGTGCCTTGCCTATTGACATTCGTCATTTCATGAAATGCAGAATTGGCAGGCGATTCGCTGTAGCCGTCAACAAGTGTCTCCAGAAGGACCTCTACACTCCGACTGTTTTCCTGACCAAGGGCCACAGAAATAGTACCCTGTACAGAAGATGTATTGGCGTCCAGGCTCAACAAGAAATTGAACAGCTTGAGGTCAAGAACAAGGGATCCACCCACATGCGGGGCAGATGTGTTAGTAATCTGGTGGGACCAGTGGTCACTGGTTATGTCTCTCCCCCCAGTGCCGCGGCGTTTGTGGCTTCCATGCAATATTAGAGGATGGCGGAAGCTGGCCTGATTACTCGGCATAGCCCTGACGACCTTTTCTGTGCAGGGACAGTAGGGGTGGTAGTAGAGGACCCACGGTCCCTTACATCTTGTCCAGGCCTACTTCGAAGGGGGTATTACATCCTGTCGTGCAACAGGTGAATTAATGGTCTGGCTATTTTAGCCCACATTCTTCAGGATCAGGGTTTTTAGAATCAACGGCACTTCCTTGATTCATACAGGAAGGCTGGCCTCCAGGACCAGATATCCCAGGATCGGGAGAGCCCATGTTCCTGGTATGAAACAGATGGTGGCATCCTTGGAAGTTTGTCAAAGATAAAATTCCTGCCTTCCTGCATTTGGAAAGGAGACGGAGCTAGCCTTAAGTTACATCAAGGATCCGATCTCGGTCTTGCCTCCAAAGGTCGCTTGCTTCACACTCTTTGTTCTGAGCCATTATACAAGGGGTGACGCGCATAAGTCCACCAGTTTAGTCGCCCTTGTGCTTGGAGGATTGGCTCTAGTTTTGTCGGCTTACAGGGTCAGCTCTGTGGGCCGATGCACCATATTTCCCTTCAGCCTTTAACAAGGGAATTGGTGTTCTTGGTTGTGGTAGCCTCCAAGAGAGTTTCAGTATTGGCAACCTCTTGGTATAAAACCATACTTATTCTTACTAGTAGGGTGATGTTAATCCTCACCCAGCCTTATTTACTAGAAGGATCTAGTGTTCATTTGAATCTAGATAATTCTTACCTTCCCTTTTTTCAAAACCTTGTTTTCGGAAGGAAAGGTTATTGCTTTCTCTCAGTAGAGATGAGAGCAGTTAAATATCTATCTGAAGGTTCAGATATAGAAATCTGAAGTTTTTATTGTGCTGCCAGAAGACCCTAGATGTGGGCAGGCAGTGTTCAGTTCAGCTATTAAAATGGTTACACTCTCTCATTTTGGAGTAGAAGGGTCAAGGCCTATCTGAAGCGGCTGCTCGGATACGGAAAGCTGATGTTATTGCGCTACCAGGAGGCCCCAAGAAGGGGCAGGCAGCGTCTAAAATCAACTGTTTTCAAGATTGATTCATCAGGGTATTATTCAGGCTTGTGGTTCGGAGAGTGGGACTCCCCCTGTTTCTTGGGGGGGGGGGGGTGCTCCGTACCAGGATAGTAAGCGCTTTATGCGCGATGCTTTACCGAGCCTTTATGACGCAGATTTTCAGGGCCGCAACTTGGCGTCTGTGCTTAGGTTCACTGATTCTTGTCAGATGTACATAGGAGGGCAAGAGGATGCAGCTTTTTGGCGCAGTATGCATCTGGCAGCATTATAGATCCTCACATCTGATGGCGGCCTGCATTGTTTGTGTCTCCCTCCCCTCAGTAAGCATTGCTTTCGGACATCCCACATAGTAATGGATTGCCGCTCTGTGTCCCGTGATGTACGATAAAGAAAATAGGATTTTTTATGACAGCTTACCTGTAAAATCCTTTTCTTGGAGTACATCACGGGACACAGAGCTCCCGCCCCTCTTGTTTGGGGATATTGGGACACTTATTGCTTTGCTACAAAAACTGAGGAGCTCCCAGTATGGGAGGGGTTATATAGGGAGGGAACTTCCTGTGTAGTTAATTACACCGGTGTCCACACCTGAAGGTAGACTCTATAACCCACATAGTAATGGATTGCCGCTCTGTGTCCCGTGATGTACTCCAAGAAAAGGATTTTACAGGTAAGCTGTCATAAAAAATCCTATTTTTTTTTAATGCATTCTATGGTGGCACAGGAGTTAGTCTGCTCAAATGCTACCATAGCAAGAGGCTTACTGTTGGGCGCACTTGGCAGGGGGAGGAGCTGGAGGGAAAGGACTCAAAAAGAAGAGGATTGGGCCTGCTCTGTGCAAAACCATTGCACAGGGCAGGTAAATATAACCTCTGGCAGGTTTTTAATGATCACAGTGAAGAAGAAAAAACATCTAAGAGGCACTGGGACTTTGATGAGAATTCACACAAAGTAGTGTGAATACATAAACATATGGAGTGCTTGCTGGCTCACATAGTTACATAGTTAGTCAGGTTGAAAAAAAACACAAGTCCATCCAGTTCAACCATAAAAATAAATAAACAAACAAACAAAATAAAACACAGTACATCCCACACACCCAACTCCATACCCACAGTTGATCCAATAAACCCCAGCAGAGCATGATCCAATTTGCTACCGGAGGGGGAAAAAATTCCTTCCTGATCCCCCGAGAGGCAATCGGATTTACCCCGGATCAACTTTACCTACAAAACTTAGTACCTAGTTATATTATGTGCATTTAGGAAAGAATCCAGTCCCTTCTTAAAGCAATCTACTGAGCTGGCCAGAACCACCTCTGGAGGGAGTCTGTTCCACATTTTCACAGCTCTTAGGCCTCGTACACACGAGGCAATCTATCTGTTCAAATCGGTCGGACCGACCGATTTGAACAGATCTGTCTGCTGGCATTTTGGTTTGCACTAGCAAACCAAAATCCCCGCCAGCAGACAGCGCGCTGACGTGTCGGTGACGTTGACGCCGCCACGTCACTGCACCAGGAAGTAAAACACTTCCGCGCATGCGTCGAAATCATTCGGCGCGTGTGTGAGAAGACATGTCTGCTGGTTAGCATACTAACCAGCAGACATGTCGGGCGGACAGGTTCCTAGCCGACAGATTTCAAAGCATGCTTTGAAATCTGTCGGGTGGCCAAATCCGTCGGCTCACCCGTACACACTGTCGAATCTGTTTGCTGGGACGGTCGGGCCGACCGTTTCCAGCAGACAGATTTGATCGTGTGTACGAGGCCTTACTGTGAAGAAACCTTTCCGTATTTGGAGGTGAAATCTCTTTTTCTCCAGACGTAAAGAGTGCCCCCTTGTCCTCAGTGTTGACCTTAAAGTGAATAACTCAACACCAAGTTCATTATATGGACCTCTTATATATTTGTAAATGTTGATCATATCCCCCCTTATTCTCCTCTTCTCAAGAGTGAATAAATTCAGTTTTTCTAATCTTTCCTCATAGCTGAGCTCCTCCATGCCTCTTATCAGTTTAGTTGCCCTTCTCTGCACTTTCTCCAGTTCTTCGATATCCTTTTTGAGATCTGGTGCCCAAAACCGGACTGCATATTCCAGATGAGGTCTTACTAATGATTTGTACAGGGGCAAAATTATATCTCTATCTCTGGAGTCCATACCTCTCTTAATACAAGAAAGGACTTTGCTCGCTTTGGAAACCGCAGCTTGGCATTGCATGCCATTATTGAGCTTATGATCAACTAAAACCCCCAGAACCTTCTCCACTACAGATCCCCCAGTTGAACTCCCCCTAGCATGTATGATGCATGCATATTCTTAGCCCCCAAGTGCATAACTTTACAATTATCAACATTAAACCTCATCTGCCACATAGTCGCCCAATTAGACAGAGCATTGAGGTCGGCTTGTAAATTGGAGACATCCTGCAAGGACGTTATTCCACTGCATAGCTTGGTGTCATCTGCAAAGACAGAAATGTTACTTTGGATCTCAGACCCAATATCATTTATAAATATATTGAAAAGTAAGGGACCCAACACTGAACCTTGGGGTACACCGCTGATAACCTTGGACCATTCAGAGTAAGAATCATTAACCACAACTCTCTGAATCCTGTCTTTCAGCCAGTTTTCTATCCATTTACAAACTGATATATCTAATCCTGTAGACCTTACCTTACACATGAGCCGTGTGTGGGGAACTGTATCGAACGCTTTTGCAAAATCCAAGTATACCACGTCCACTGCCACGCCTCTGTCCAGGGTTTTACTTACCTCTTCATAAAAGGAAATCAGGTTTGTCTGACAACTTCTGTCTTTCATGAATCCATGCTGTCTGCTGCTTAAATAGTTGGTTTCCAGCAAAAACTCATCCATGTGCTCTTTTATTAAACGTTCCAGTATCTTCCCAACTATAGAAGTTAAACTAACAGGTCTATAGTTACTTGGTAAAGACTTTGTTCCCTTTTTAAATATAGGCACCACGTTGGCTCTACGCCAATCCAGTGGTACTATTCCTGTCATTAATGAGTCCCTAATTATTAGATACAGTGGCTTTGAAATTTCAGAGCTCAATTCTTTTAAGATCCGTGGGTGGATGCCATCTGGTCCAGGTGCTTTATCCACCTTTATTCTGTCTAAATATTTCTGGACCATATCACTTTTGAGCCATTGTGGATTTGGGGCTGTGTCACTCCCACCCCCATTATGGACATGAGCTCCCCCATACTCCATTGTATACACAGAGCTGAAGAAAGCATTTAATAAATTTGCCTTCTCTATGTCCTCAGTCACCCACTCTAGATTATTTTGTAAAGGGCCTACATGCTCAGACTTGACCTTTTTACTATTAATATATTTAAAGAATTTTTTGGGGTTTGTCCTACTATCTTTTGCAATCTGTCGTTCATTTTGAATTTTTGCATCCTTGATTTCCTTTTTACATATTCTATTATATTCTTTGTAACATTTAAACGACACTAGTGTTCCTTCATTTTTATATTTTTTAAAAGCTATTTTCTTATTGTTTATAGCTTTTTTAACTTTGACCGTGAGCCACATAGGTTTTATCTTTAGCCTTTTAAACTTATTGCCCATGGGAATATACTTTGCAGTGAGGTTCCAAAGAGTCTTTTTGAAGAATTCCCATTTCTGTTCTGTGTTCATCGGTGCCAATATTCCCTCCCAGTCCAAGCCCTGGAGAGCAGTCCTCATGCTTTGAAAATTTGCTCTCTTGAAATTAAGTGTTTTTATATTTCCTGTATGTATTTCTTGCTTATAGTTAATATTAAATGAAATCATGTTATGATCACTGCTACCCAGGTGTTCCTTTATCTGAACACTAGTAATAAGCTCTGCATGGTTTGAGATTACCAGGTCCAACAGAGCATCATTCCTAGTTGGGGCCTCAATAAACTGGACCATAAAATTGTCCTGCAATAGGTTTTTAAATTTTTGTCCTTTAACTGTCCCAGAAATTCCATTATTCCAGTCAATTTCTGGGTAGTTAAAATCCCCCATTATTATCACCGTCCCAGCCCTTGCAGCCCTTTGCAATTAACATTGGGTGGTCTATAACAAACTCCAATGATTAACTTTGAACTACGCACATCTGTATGCAGTTCCACCCATAATGCTTCAACTTCATCACACTCTCCATCAAGCAGGTTCTCTTTCACGCTTGCTTTGAGGTCACTTCTCACATAGAGACAGACGCCTCAACCTTTCCTTTTTACCCTGTCTTTCCGAAAGAGAGCATAGCCAGGAATATTAATAGCCCAGTCATGTGAGTATTGAAGCCAAGTTTCAGCAATACCGATTACATCATAGCTCTCCTCATGCACCAGAGCTTCCAACTCACCTGTTTTGCTTAAATGTATTGTTACATTTTTCGCTGGTGTTTTTCATATGATTCATATCATTTTTAGTAGTGCAAATGGCACTATAATTTCCAATGGCTATTTGCAACATGGGAACTTTCTTGTCACCTGCCATAACCCCACCTCCATCTATCCCCATTCCACTCTCCATTAATGTCTGACCCCTAACTGACCTGTGTGCCCGATGTAATTCTAGTTCACCCTCCCCCTCAAGTCTAGTTTAAATACTCCTCCAGCATTCCCCTAAACCTCTCCCCCAGCACAGCAGACCCCCTTCCATTCAAGTGCAAACCATCTTTAGCATATAGGTTGCACCCCAATGAAAAGTCATCCCAGTGCTCTAGAAACCCAAATCCCTCCTTCCTACACCGGGTCTTTAGCCATGCATTCAGCTCTCTAATCTCCCCCTGCCTTTCCTGTGTTGCGCATGGCACAGGCAATATTTCAGAGAATATCACCTTGGAGGTCCTTCCCTTCATCTTGCTGCCTAGTTCTTTAAATTGATTCTTAAGGAGCCTCCACCTTCCATGTATACTGTCATTGGTTCCAACATGGACCAAGACAGCTGGGTCATGCCCAGCCCCTCCCAGTAATTTATCCACCCGGTCCACCACATGCCGAACCCTGGCACCAGGGAGACAGCAAACCATTCGGTTGAGGCGATTCTGGCGACAAATTATTCTATCAGTCCATCTGATTATAGAATCCCCTATTACCACCAACTGTCTAGGCCTACCTGCACTCCCCTCACCACTTCTTCTAGATGGGTTGCTCTCCCGGCTGTTAGGGGTAGCAGTAACATCTAGTGCTGCCACCTCTGTGTTAGCCACCTCCACATCTTCACCCAACTTGGCAAATTTGTTTTGATGCACAAATACAGGATTGGCCTTCCTTGTCTGCAAGCCCCTTCCACTCCCTCTAACTACATTAACCCATCTTCCTATCTGATAATCCTGACTTGCCCCTCCACCCTCGACATAACCCTACTGATCACCTGCTCAGCAAGCAGAGGACCTCTTTCAAGGTTGTCCTTTCTGCCCAGTGTTGCAACTTGCTCCTCCAGATCTCTAATGCGAGCTTCCAGAAGGGCAACCTGCTCACATCTGTCACAGCGGTATCCATCCTGGTTAACCTGCTCATCCTCCTGTGGGTACCCAGCAGGTTGCAAAAAAACAAAAGACATGCATCAATTGATGGTGCCCAAGACCAAATTATAAAAGTTGAAATTGCAGTAATTTACTTATTTAAACACAAAGAAAAAATTATGCATTTTGAGCCGCAGAAATTTTTTATTTTTTTTCAAGTCTTCAAGTCTAGTTAAAATAAGAAACTTGAATGAAATGAAAATAGGGCTTTCCTGAGTGAGTCTATATAGGGTAGCTAATTGGTGGATTAAGAGAGTTACTAGCCAGCATTACCTGCGTGACCAATCAAAATGAATTTGATTTTCTAGTTTTATTGCTGTATTTGTCCCCACCGGGAAGTCTCATCTACATTGCAGCATTTTTTACTTTACAGTGAGGCTGGGTTCCGACTTGGATTCCCGCCAATTCTAGCCACGGCGCTTGGTATGAATTAATGGGGGAGAAGTCCACGCCAAATTTTAAATAAAAAAACGGAATGAGTTCCCCTCCCAGGGGCATACCAGGCCCTTGGGTCTGGTATGGATTGTAAGGAGAACCCCTACGCCAAAAAAACGTTTCCCCACAATCCATACCAGACCCGTATCCAAGCACGCCACCTGGCTGGTTAGGACAGGGCTATGAGCTATGACTAAGCATCTATCCATTGAAAAAAGACACAAGTTCATCTACTTCATCCAATAGAAAAAATAAATACTGTATTTTCTGGCATATAAAACTACCTTTTACCTTTTACAAGTCTAAAAATGCTGGCCAAAAAGCAGGGGTCGTCTTATACGCCGGGTTAGCGGCTCAGATGCCTGCTGGATGTGCGGTAATACTTTATGTAGCTTCGGCTACATACAGGATATACCGTTAAGCCAATCCCAGTGAGCCATGTATTCAAACGAATACAGAGCCTGCTCGGATTGGAGTAACAACCTCTGCCAATCCAAGCAGGCTACATACAGTAGCCTGCTCGGATTGGCTTTGAGAGTCAGAGAGGCGGGGGCTGATGATGTTGCAGCCTCTGCCAATCCAAGCAGGCTTTGTATTCATTAATAGAATACATTGCTTGCCGTGATTGGCTCCAGCAAGAAGGAAGAATATGGCTCCAGCTCCAGCAAGAATGAAGGAAGAAATATGAAGCGTCGGAAGCCTCGGAAGGAGGGTCGTCTTATACAGTGAGTACAGGCAAAAAAAATCTTAAGACTGTAAAATTAGGGGGGTCGTCTTAAACACCCAGTCACCTTATATGCCGGCAAATGCAGTAAGTAGAATAGAATACCTCCATATACTGAACCCTTAACCCACAGGTCAAAAAAAAAAATAACCCTATAAATCACAGTAGGATTTGCTTAAACAATGGGCAGGGGTAGGCAATCTGGGGCAAGCCAGCTGTTGTGGAACTACAATTCCCATGAGGCATTGCAAGGCTGGCAGTTACAATTACTCCCAGACGTATGATGGGTCTTGTAGTTCTGCAACAGCTGGAGATCTCCAGGTTTGCCTACCCCTGCATTACGGTTTTCCTGGATCTTTATTCTCTGGTGTTATTACTTGTCAATAAAACAAACAACAATCAACTGAGCTCACCAGAACTAGTTTCTCTTCCACATTTCCTCAACTTTTATGAAGAAGAAGCCTTTCTGTATGAACTGTGTAGAACTCTTTGCTCCAATGACCTTGAAGTGAATAATTCCGCACCAAGTTTACTATGTGGGCCATTTATGCATGTATGCAGTGAGGGCGTCGGCGGTAAAGCGCCACAAATTTTATCAGCGATTTACCGTTGTTTAGTGGAGCGTTTTTAACTCCCGCTAGCGGCCAAAGAAGGGGATAATAGCGCCCGCTTTACAGGCGCTTTGACAGCTCTGTTCATGCATTCCAATTCCAAAGATTGTGTTTGCAGGACTTTTTTTAATATCCTGCAAGCGCACCCCTCCAGTGTGAAAGCATTCAGGCTTTCACACTGAAGTGTTAAAGGAAGTTAATCTGCGCTAAACCATCTGTGAGCAGGTATAAGTGAGGACAGAGTGCTAATTCCAGCAGTCTGTTCACCACATTAACCCTAAAGTGACTGATCAAAGACACAAAATAAAAGACCAGGTGCTGCAATTAAATAATTAGTTTGAATAGAAAACTAAAGAGTGATGTGAAAATATATATATAATAATGCGCTACCCGTTAATCAAAATGTCTCAATCTGCTGTGCAGCAGAAAATAATAAAAAAAAAAACACAAAAAATGATTGAATAAATTGGGTGAATCATTAAAGTCCAAACATTTAAAGAAGGTGTGATTAAACAATTCCTAGTGATGGAAAGGCTTAATAAGTCCCAAGGTGAAAAAAAGGGAACAAAAAACACAAAGTAGCAAAGTTCCCAATCGTTGTAACAATGTAGCAAAGAAGAAAACTCTTCTGCAGATAATCACTCAGATCTTCTCAGCTTGAATGCTTAGCAATAGTAAGGTGAATAGATGTCTGCTTACCACAACAGATGGACCCGCGTGACAGGGGTCAGATCAGCTCACAAACAGAAAGTTATCTCTGGCTCCAATCAGTAGGCATGGAAAAACAGCTACCGATCAGATAAGCAGGATCTTCACCATAGATCAGGGATCTCCAAACTATGGCCCTCCAGTTGTTCAGGAACTACTATTCCCATCATGCTTAGTCATGTCTGTGAATGTCAGAATTTTACAATGCCTCATGGGAAATGTAGTTCCGAAACAGCTGGAGGGCCGTAGTTTGGAGATCCTTGCCATAGATGACTATGATTCCGGGTACACCAAAACCGTTTCCTCTTAGGGGATATTTCAGCAAACAATGGATACGGTGTAGAAAAGAAAAAGAAAAAACTTCATTTTGCAGATAGTAAAAAATGGCTCTTTATTCCCTCGAACAGGTTATCAACATCCAACAAAGTTAAAAACCATAGATTAAAAAACACACTACCAGTCTCTTAAGCTCACGCCTGACCAACTGGTAGGCAAATAGCGTCTGATTACTTGGCTGAAATATCCCCAAAGAGGAAACGGTTTTGGTGTACCCGGAGCCATAGTCTTCTATGGTGAAGATCCTGCTTATCTGATCGGTAGCTGTTTTTCCATGCTGAGGAGTGATGTCCACTGATTGGAGCCAGAGAAAACTTTCTGCTGTTTGTGAGCTGATCTGACCCCTGTCACGCGGGTCCATCTGTTGTGGTAAGCAGACATCTATTCACCTTACTATTGCTAAGCATTCAAGCTGAGAAGATCTGAGTGATTATTTGCAGAAGTGTTTTTTTCTTTGCTACATTGTTACAACGATTGGGAACTTTGCTCTACTTTGTGTTTTTTGACTTATTAAGCCTTTCTTATTATTAGACTTATTATTAAGCCTTTCCATCACTAGGAATTGTTTAACCGCTTGCCGACCAGCCGCCGCAGTTATACGGCGGCAGGTCGGCTCTCCTGGGCGAGAGCCTGTAGCTTTACGTCGGCACTTTCGACGGCCACTAGGGGGCGCGCGCGCTGTGGCCGGCCCGCGCGCCCCCCGCTCGCACCCGAGTCCCGTGCACGTGCCGGGCGGGCACGATCGCCGCCGGGCACACGCAATCGCTCGTTACAGAGCGGGGAACGGGAGCAATGTGTGTAAACACATAGCTCTCGTTCCTGTCAGCGGGGGAAACGCTGATTTTCTGTTCATACAATGTATGAACAGAAGATCAGTGATTTCCCCTAGTGAGGCCACCCCCCCATACAGTTAGAACACACCCAGGAACACGCTTAACCCCTTCCCCGCCCCCTAGTGTTAACCCCTTCACTGCCAATGGCATTTTTATAGTAATCCAATGCATTTTTATAGCATTGATCGTTAAAAAAATGCCAATGGTCCCAAAAATGTGTCCGAAGTGACCGCCATAAGGTCGCAGTACTGAAAAAAAACGCTGATCGCCGCCATTACTAGTAAAAAAAAATAAAAATGCCATAAAACTACCCCCTATTTTGTAAACGCTATAACTTTTGTGCAAACCAATCAATAAACGCTAATTGCGATTTTTTTTTTAACGAAAAATATGTAGAAGAATACGTATCGGCATAAACTGCCGATAAAAAGGGCGTAAAAAGCTCATTTGCATACCCGATGCGGAAAACGACGCGAACTCCACGTAGTACGAAGACGTAAGCCTGTCGGATCGAAGCCGTCGTATCATGGTTTGAGGATTCAAACTAATGATACGACGTGGGTAATTTGAAAGTACGCTGATGTATCAGGAGATACACCAGCGTACTAGCTCTGTGGATCTGTCCCACTGTATTTATTGGCGTATAACACTCACTTTTTTACCCTAAAAATAGAGGATAAACTGAGCCTGCATGTTATACGCAGGGGGCCGTGTAAAGTTTTTTCCTGAAACTCCCCTCTTAAAGTTAGGGTGCGTGTTATACGCCGATACATACGGTAACTGTGTGCAGCCTGCTCGTGTGTTTTTTTTTTCTTCTCTGAGTATATACATTGTATCTTTCTCTGTTTACGAGTTGAGAAAAATGTAAACAAACAAAAATGTAAAAAAGAAAGGGAAAAAAAAGCTAAGGGTTAGTGTTGGGGTCAAGGTAAGGGTCAAATGTCAGGGTCATTATATGTTGGGTAGGATTTATTTTTATTTTTTTATTTAGTGTCCGTGTGTTTTAGGTAGGATAAAAAAAGCAAAATGCATGCTATTGTTTCTGGGCCCTCCTATGTATACAAACAGCAAATGACATACACATCGCTGCAATCGCCAGGGGCAGGGGAACTTATTTTGTGTTTTTCTTTGGTAAGATGGTGATAGCAAGAAATATACAGCTACTTTAAAAGAAAACATTTTTTAATTTTAGGCCAGTTTTTTTTTTTTTTATGGAAAAAAATACATAAATCAGGAAATAGCTGTTCTCATTTATCACCAAATGACAGCCCAATTTGTCCTGAAAAATACAAGTTATAATTTGCCAGGATACACAAAGTAGTTGCCACGATATGTACAGTTTTGCAAAATTGTGCTCAGTCATTAAGATTTGTTTTACCCTTCATCACAAAGCAGTAATAAGGCCCAGGGGTCCTTTGTAAATGCATAGAGGAGTTGCATTTCGATGCAATGTTTATACAAAAAGGATGAGCTATTTTGTCTTTGAAATGCTTGTGTTCATGTGTGTACACACGGCCGAGGTTCCAGCGAGAACCTCGGCCGTGTGTACGCTCTCGGCGAGCATCCCGTCGGGAATGCCGTCGAGCCGAAATAGAGAGCATGTTCTCTATTTGCTCGACGGCCCGTCGGGATGAATGGCTGGTTGCCATTCCCGACGGGCGGGTCACCGAATCTGACGGCCGGCAGAGAACCTCGACGGGCGGAACGATGTGTTCTGCCTGTCGAGGTTCTCTGCCGTGTGTACGCGGCTTCAGTGTATGCTGTGATGAAGAACCTGCTGGGTAAAATACTTTGTTTGTCATTTCTGCTTCTTTTAAATTTGGAGCCAATATTGTGATAATACATTTTTTTCCTGGACCGTTTTGTGTGTGAGAATACACAAATCGCACACTCCTGCAAGCCTCCTGTTTCTTGTGATATAACTGGGCTTTAATTACAGTTAAACAATTATGTATTATTTTGTCTTTCAACAGCAGAGGAGCCAGAACGTAAAAGGAAGAAGGGTCCTGCACCAAAGATGTTGGGTAATGAAGTTTGCAGTGTGTGTGGAGATAAGGCCTCCGGCTTTCACTATAATGTGCTGAGCTGTGAGGGCTGTAAAGGCTTTTTCAGACGCAGTGTAATAAAGAACGCCAAATACACTTGCAAGAACAATGGCAAGTGTCAGATGGACATGTACATGCGCCGCAAGTGCCAGGAGTGCAGGCTCCGGAAATGCAGAGAGGCTGGCATGCGGGAGCAGTGTAAGTCATCATAGTTTATTTTTTTTCATTAAAAAATGTTTTATTTCTGTGGGGATGGCAAAGATTGTATTAAAAGCGCTCATGTGACTGACAATAAAAAGTGATGACAATGCTGCCGGTCCTCTTAACCTGCATTGTGATGGACCTACCATAATCTTTTGGGCTGGTTCATTTAGTATAGCCAATAAGGATGAGCTGCGACGTGTTCGCAAAGTCCACGTGCAGAGCCCGCCAGGAAGTCGGCACTGTGCTGTGCTAATCACAGGCAGTGAGATATTGTCCCAAAGCGTGGCTGTGATTAGCGCAGCGCAGTGCAGTGTTCCTGGCTGCTGCAGCTCATCCTTAAATTACTAATACTTAATGATTAATTTAAAATGGCATTTCTATATTGTATAGGGGAGACACCCTCTCCAAACCAGGGCAACCACACTGACTGCTGCCACTAAGAGATTGGACACAAGGAAGAGCAAAGGGCACCACTCCATTGAGTATGTGTTTTACAAGCTTAGTCTGGTTTAGTTCCCTAAAAAAGGAAGGATGTTTATCTCCAGTTCTGCTAGATCAAGACCTCTAGTTAAAGATTTTTTACGAGTTGCTGGCAGTTTCAGACTGGAGCACCAGATTCTGGATATTCACTCAAACATCTGTACAGTGTCTTTCCAAACCACAAAATGTTGTATTTTACTGCGATTTGCACTTTTCTGTGGCTTCCATTCACCCCAGAAGACTTACCAGGTTCATTGTCTTTACACTGTTTGACCTTGCTACATGTATCGTGTTCTAAACCACACAATCTAGAAGTTCTGTTCAGTAGGCAGCACTAGACTGGATTCAGTGATCACAAGCTGCCACTGAAGACTAGATGGTGAGTGGGGCTGTTCACTGAGCAGCATGGCTGTGTTCTCTGGAGCTGTTTTCACTGTGGCATTATTGTTTTTCTCTGGTGTTTATTTACTTTTACAATGGCTCTTAGAGCCATTTTGCTGTTATTTCTCCATTATCTTTGTGATGAGAAGCTTTCCCCACTTCAGGCCCGGTTGGGCACGGTTTCCTGCTGTACATAAATATGAAGTGAGTGAAGCTTGCTTCACTGTGCATTACAGTGGCTTTGGGCTTCCACATATGAAACATCACATTTCTGCATGCTTTTCTTTGCTTGCCATGCATGGCTTCTCCATGTAGGAGGGGGGGGGGCATGGTGTGGCACTGGACCAATTTTCTGTGCAGTGGAGTATTGCAAGTCCTAGAAGGTATATCTGGTTCTTGAATCTTTTATGTCCTAATTATACAGGGATCTAGACCAAGTCTTGTCTGTCTGGCCATGCTATAGGGTTAGCAGGGAACGACTGCCTCAGCTTCCTGATTCACTCTGATTCTGCCTCTGTGTGCAGTCTCACCCACCTTTCTTGGGGATGTGTGGTCAGGGCCAACTGTGATACCTCCCTGGATGTTGGGCTTTCTTTATCATACATCACGGGACACAGAGCGCATAGCCATTACACTTGGGTTATATGGGTACCTTCAGGTGTGGACACTGGTGTAATCAATTTCACAGGAAGTTTCCTCCCTATATAACCCCCTCCCACTGGGAGTGCTTCAGTTTTTTCGCCAGTGTCTTAGGTGTTGGTCACGTCTAGCTGTCCCTCGGAGGTCTCGGGACCCAGGATAGCTAGCCGGATCCGTCCGAAGTGCTTCAAAGCCAAGGTGTACGGTACCCGGGCCCTGCTGGAGTGGGGTTTTTCCTATAATGCCTCTCCTTGGAGGGCTGGATTCTGGGCTCCAGTGCCTTAGTCTCTTCCAAGAACTAAACGCTACTGATGCCAGGATGCTATATAGGTCCAGGGGTGTGGGTTCCTTAACACAGGACCCCGGTCCCTGAAGGTCCAAGACGATACCCACGGAGATGGGGGAAGGCTGGGCCTCTTGCATTTTGCAATACCCTGCGGCGTGGAGCAGGTAAGAGGGAACCTGCGGGACTTGGTTCGACAGTAGGTATCCCCCTGGGGGTTCTGGGTTGGCTAATGGTATGCTTGTGCATCAGCCACTATCCACACTATGTCTTTTGAGGCAGGATGGGATGTACTAATGTTTACCCAGATAACATGTAGATATATATATGCTTTTAAAGATATGTATTTTGCTACTCCCCCCAGACTTGCCTGTTAGCATGATACTGCAGCCCCACGTGTTATAGGGAGGAAATGCTGACAAAACTCCTGTTTCCTAGGAAGCCTATGGGGACAGCTTCCTCTATGTGTGCACTACAAAGATTAGTGACTTACCTGGTGTCTGTTGGGTTGCTAGCGCTGGTCCAGGCTTCTCCTCTGCTCTCTGCTTCCTCCATGTTGGTTTCAGCGTGGGGGGGGCGGGGGCGCGCGTGCACGCCGCCTTTTACAGCGTCAGCGTGCGTGGGGGGGGGGGGGCGGACCAGCAGCGTCAGGTCTCAAATAAATCAAAAAAGCATTTCCTGGCTGGTCATTCCCTCCTGAGAGCAGTGGAGGCTGAGGACATAGAGCGCGCAGCTGAGCCAGTTCTGGCTAACAGTGACACCCAGTGGTGGTTTGTGGATCTTCAGGTCTGGACTTAGTCCACACTGACCAGAGAAAAAAAAAAAAAAAAAGTTTTTTTCTTAAAGGGACTCAGCCTTAGATCTGGCAGTATCTGAGTCGGTGCAACCTTGGGCTCCAGCTAACGGGCATTGGTGTGGCAATACTCACAGGACTTTCCTCGGTATTGCCGCCTTCTCAGGCGTATGAAAATTTAGATTTTTTTTTACCATAGCCTGTCCTTATTAATGGTGCACTTCTAGCTACAACAGTTGGGTGTTGGCTGTAGGGTGTCTCAATGTTGTGCAATGGCTCCCAAGGGATCAGGACCAGCTAAGGCTGCAAAAGGTACCAAAAAAGTAAAGGGGTCTCCATCGGGGTCAGAGGATTTGGGACCAGGCTCCAGTGGTCCCACCCTCACCAGATAGACCACCGAACAGCATGTTGCAGGAGCCATTGAGGGTGCTAGGGGCAGAGGCGGCCCCCAATCAACCCATTCCCGTTTATGTTACGGAAGAAATGCTAGAATCCACCCTGGGTGGGCTAGAGAAAACGTTAACTGCTTTAATTGCCCGCTCTTTGCCGGGTGGCAAACGGGCTAGATCCCATCACCTAGAGCGGTGTGTTCGGATGCAGAGGTCCTCTCTTCGGAGGAATTGGACCCACAGGGGGATCAAGCGGACCTGAGTCCCGACGGGTCAGACATTGAAGATTCCACTATAGATGAAATTTTTTCGGCTTCTCAAGCAGAGAGTCTGTGGATCCAGTCTCTGACGGATATGGTTCGCACTGCTTTTAAACTTCCAGTGTCAGAACAATTAGCCCCCGCGGTATCCTCTTTAGGTTCCTTGAAGGCACCGTTGAGTGGTGCGTCTTCCCGGTTCACCCCCTTCTGGAGAGCGTGATTTTTCAGGATTGGGCTCGACCTGATAGGATTTTTATCCCTCCTAAAAGGTTCACCATTCTCTATCCTATGGAAGAAGAATTTGCAAGGAAATGGGCACTCCCCACCGTGGACGCAGCCATTTCCTGCGTAAATAAATCCCTGACCTGTCCGGTGGAAAATGTCCAGATGTTTAAAGATCCAGTCGACAAAAAATTGGAGACCCTACTGAAGGCTTCTTTTACCACAGTAGGTGCCGTGGTTCAGCCAGCAGTGGCAGCCATTGGCGTTTGTCAGGCTTTAAAGGATCAGACTAAACAGATATTAAGGGACATACCGGCTCAGCAAGCTCGTGAATTGGCTGACTTCCCAAGAGCTCTCTGCTTTGCAGTAGATGCTATTAAGGACTCCGTTCAACAGGCGTCCCGTTTATCTCTGCTGTTGGTTCATATGCTTCGCCTTTTGTGGCTGAAAAACTGGTCAGCAGAGGCACCCTGCAAAAAGCTTTTAGCAGGATTTCCCTTTCATGGTGGGAGACTATTCGGTGAAGACCTAGATAAATATATCCAGACCATATCAAGTGGTAAAATTTATTTCTTGCCTGTCAAGAAAAGATCGCGTGGGCCCGCGTTTAAGCGACAGGCCTTCGCAGGCTCGGCCCCTTCAACTTCCCGTCAGTATCGACGGCCTCCCGGGCGTTCAGCATTTAATAGCCGCCCACAAGGACAAGCCACGACAGGCAAGAGGCCATGGTCTCGCAAGCCGGTTAAACCAGTCCTCAAGTCAGATTCATGAAGGGGCGCCCCACTCTCTTGGGTTGGGGGAAGGCCGGTTTTTCTCTGACTCTCTGGGTGGGGGACTCTCTTGGGTGGGGGGAAGGCTTCGGTTTTTCTCCGAAGTGTGGAAGGCCAGAATTCCCGACTCTTGGGTAATGTCCGTGGTAGCCACGGGCTACAAGCTAGAGTTTCGGGAAGTCCCCCCTCCTCATTTTCAGGGGTCAAGTCTTCCAAGTGACCCATTAAAGAGGGCCTTTCTTGTAAAGGCATTGGATCGTCTCTTGCTCCAAGGAGTAATTGTAGAAGTACCAACCCAGGAATAGGGTCTGGGATTCTACTCCAACCTTTTCATAGTACCAAAGCCCAATGGCGACGTCAGGCCTATCTTAGACCTCAAACGCCTAAATCGCTTTCTAAACATTCAGACCTTTCGTATGGAGTCCATACGTTCGGTGGCAGCCAGCCTACATCAAGACGACTTTCTAGCATCTATAGACATAAAAGATGCGTATCTGCACGTGCCGATCTACCCGGCACATCACAGGTTTCTTCGTTTTATGATAGATCACCGCCATTACCAGTTCGTAGCCCTCCCTTTCGGGTTGGCAACAGCTCCGCGGGTATTCACAAAGGTGTTAGCCCCGGTGCTAGCCGTCCTAAGGACAGAAGGCATTTTGTTCTTGGCATACTTGGACGATCTTCTGGTTATCGACAGCTCAGCTTCCAGCCTCAATCAGGCAGTAGGTCGCACAGTTCAGCATCTAGAGGAATTCGGGTGGATTGTAAACCTAGAAAAATTGGTATTGAAACCCACAAAGCAGTTGGAATATCTAGGCCTTCGGCTAGATACAGACTGCCAGAGGATAATTTTACCTCAAGCAAAGATCAGATCAATAGCTCAAGCAGTTCAAGTGATCTTAGGCAAGAAGAGGCCGACTATTCGCCTATGTATGCGACTGCTGGGGAAGATGGTGGCCGCCTTCGAGGCAGTACCCTACGCCCAGATCCATACCAGATATCTTCAGGCAGCCATTCTCTCTGCTTGGGACAAGTCCATTCAGGCGTTAGATCGTCCGTTAGTGCTCTCCCCGAAGGTCCGGCGCAGCCTGTCTTGGTGGCTGGTCCCTCAAAATTTGTCAAAAGGGAAATCCTTTTCCCCCATCACGTGGAAGATAGTATCCACGGACGCCAGCCTGTCAGGTTGGGGGCAGTTCTAGAAGGACAGACCCAGCAAGGGCAGTGGTCGGAGGCAGAAAAACTGCTTCCCATCAATATCCTGGAGATCAGGGCTGCTCGGCTGGCCCTGATCGCCTGGACTCTCCCCCTTCAGGGTCTGCCAGTAAGGATACAGTCCGACAACGCCACGGCGGTGGCATACATAAACCACCAGGGGGGCACGAAGAGCCCAGCAGCCCAAAGAGAAGTAAACCTGATTTTCTCATGGGCCGAAGCCCATGTACCCTGCATCTCGGCGGTGTTCATCCCAGGGATAGACAATTCTCAAGCAGATTTTTTGAGTCCTCAACAGTTGCTCCCGGGGGAGTGGTCTCTTCACCCCCAGGTATTCCAAGAGATTTGCCAAAGATTCGGAGTCCCAGATGTGGACATTATGGCAACGAGATCCAACAAAAAGTTGGACAAATTCATATCCCGAGCCAGGGATCCCTCGGCCTACGGGACCGATGCGTTGGTTTGCCCTTGGCACCAGTTTTCTCTTCTGTATGCGTTCCCTCCACTGCAGATGATTCCCTGCCTTCTACGGAGGATCCGGGTGGAGCGCAGGCCTGTGATCCTGGTGCCCCAGCCTGGCCCAGGAGGGCTTGGTACGCACTCATCGTGAAGATGTCAGTCGGGGCGCCGTGGCCGCTCCCCCTGCGCAAAGGATCTGCTGTCTCAGGGCCCAATCTGCCACCCTGCTTCACAGCAGCTAAATTTGACGGCTTGGCGGCTGAATCCCTAATTCTTAAGAGCAGAGGCCTCTCAGATCAGGTCATATCTACGTTGATTCAGGCTAGGAAACCGGTCTCCAGAAATATTTATTACAGAGTCTGGAGAACCTATGTGGAGTGGTGCGAGTCTCAAAAATGGCATCCTCAAAAGTTTTTTATTGACAGGATCTTGCGATTCCTCCAGGTTGGCGTTGACAAAGGGTTGGCTCTTAGTAAAGGGGCAGGTGTCGGCTTTATCAATATGGTTTCAAAGACCCTTGGCCACCCATTCGCTTATGAAAACCTTCTTGCAGGGGGTCTTGCATGTGAATCCCCCTATTAGAGCTCCCCTCTGCCCCTGGAATTTAAATCTGGTCTTGTCAGCTTTACAAAGGCAGCCGTTTGAACCTCTGACAGAAATCCCTCTTGTGCTACTAACCCGAAAGTTGGTTTTCTTGGTGGCTATGGCTTCGGCCAGAAGGGTTTCCGAGCTGGCAGCCTTGTCATGCAGGGAGCCATACCTTATTCTGCATAAGGACAGAGTGGTTCTGCGGCCTCAACCTTCTTTCCTTCCTAAGGTCATATCCAGTTTTCACTTGAATCAGGACCTAGTCCTACCATCCTTCTTTCCTACTCCCCAGTCCAGAGAGGAAAGACTGCTTCATACTTTGGACGTGGTTCGAGCCATGAGAGTCTATCTCAAGGCTACAGAGAAGATTCGGAAAACAGATGTGCTTTTTGTTCTTCCGGATGGCCCCAAGAAGGGTCAGCCGGCTGCCAAGTCTTCCTTGGCTAGGTGGATTAAGCAGCTGATTTTTCAGGCCTATGGTCTGAAGCGCGTTCCACCTCCCTTATCAGTTAAAGCCCATTCTACGAGGGCCATGAGTGCCTCCTGGGCGGCGCACCATCAGATCTCTATGGCACAGGTTTGCAAGGCAGCAACCTGGTCTTCCGTACATACGTTTACTAAATTTTATAAGTTGGACGTTGCAAAGGGTACGGACGCAGCTTTTGGGCAGGCGGTCCTACGGGCAGCAGTATAGAATCCTCTGGTCCGGGTCACGCCCCTTTTTTCTGTTGGTGGAGTTACTTTACTTCCTGATAATTTTTTATTTGGCTATTCTTGGCCTTACGGTCTCCCTCCCTTCATAGAGCATTGCTTTAGGACATCCCAAGTGTAATGGCTATGCGCTCTGTGTCCCGTGATGTACGATAAAGAAAAAAGGATTTTTAATAAACAGCTTACCTGTAAAATCCTTTTCTTGAAGTACATCACGGGACACAGAGCTCCCACCCCTCTTGTGGGGAACATTGTGTAACCTCGGAGGATTGCTTGCTACAAAAACTGAAGCACTCCCAGTGGGAGGGGGTTATATAGGGAGGAAACTTCCTGTGAAATTGATTACACCAGTGTCCACACCTGAAGGTACCCATATAACCCAAGTGTAATGGCTATGCGCTCTGTGTCCCGTGATGTACTTCAAGAAAAGGATTTTACAGGTAAGCTGTTTATTAAAAATCCTTTTTTTGTTAGCCTACCTCTACTATGATGTGGTCATTATGAGCCTTCTCTGACTGAAATACTGGTCTGTGATACTAGATTCCAAGAGATATCTAGTTCAAGTAGTAAAAAACTTGTCCCAGACCATCAAGGAAATGGTGCAGAAAGGTGCACATGCACCGTCTTTTCCTACGCCTCAGCTTTTTCCCTCTCCCAACAGGTGTTTCTATTTTTATTTATTTTTTATTCAAATTTTCCTTTATTACCACAGAAAGTTCCAGGCAGTCCAGGGGCAAACCTGTTTACTGTACCTAAGCGAAGACAGTTTTGCAATCTTATTCTGAACCTCATAGCCCTAAGTTTCCCTGTTTGCACCTTAAAGTTCTGTATTAAATCAGTCCAGTTCTGCTGTAGGGTTCAACAGTTGGAGTTTTTGGTCTCCGTGGATATTTCCATTTTATTTAGGCATTATGACTTCAGCTCTGGAATGTTTACCCCCTTCATGACCAGGCCTTTTTTTGGGTGATTGCACAATCGTGCGACACTGTACCCAAATACAATTTATGTCCTTTTTTTTGCACTAGAAACAAAATACTTTTTCTCTTATCGCCCATGGATGGACACAGCTCCTTAAATCTTGACAAGTGGGTTATGTTCCCTGTACAGGAGAGGACTAGGCAGAAACATGTTGGATAATAAATACATGTTACATTAACAGAGTTGAACAGCCCCGCCCAGGGGGCGGTCTCTCCAGACATAACCCTTCTCACTGCAGCATGCAGCCTCAGTTTCGTTCTGCCTAGCAAGGAGGACGCATGGCTCCCTTTGGGCCCAGTGCCCTGAGGAGAAATTTTATTTTATTTCACTTTTTCTTGAAGAATCTTCTTTCAACTGTCAGCTGAGAGACAGGCTGTATAATATAGATCCTTGTAGTCTACTTAGTCCGACCAGAAAGCGTGGGCACACTTTTGCAAAGAGGCTGGGTCTGCCACGCCATACCTTATGACTCCGGGGGTGGCCGGCGAGCTTTGCTCCAAGGTCCACATATGACTGGGCTGTGGTGTTGTCTTACTCACAGTGGACCGGGCCGACAGCTACCTCCATTGCGTTTTGTAGTTCTGTCAGGAATGCGTCAGCAAGTCCTCTTTTAGACGGGGAAGTCCTCCCGCTTCGGTGGGTTGGTATGGCTGGGCATTCCTGGGGTTCGGGGGTCCTCTTCTCCTCCCCTCCTCCCTTCCCTGCTCCTTTTCCCTTGCTGCATTGCTAACATTGCCGCTGTCAGTGGGAGGGGGCCTTCCTGAGGGGACTATGTTATCTGGCCTGTGTTTTTTCTTTTTTGTACGGGGCTTTCCTGTGAGGGGTGTTTCACTGTTAAAAAGCCCTAGGAGGCTTTTCCTGTTTAAACGCGGCATTTTGCCGCCATTTGGCACACAGGTCCCTGCAAATGCCGCACAGTTACCTCACGGTTCTTTTCCTCTTACACGCTGTGTGCTGAGAGCGGACGACAGCGCTGCGCAATCTTCTCCTGAGGTGAGTCCCCTGGGTAATCCTGATCAGCGCAGCAAGTGGGTGAGAGGCCCTGAATAGGGCTCTAGGAGATTTTGTTTATTTGTAAGGACAGGTGTGCATATTATACATACACACTATCTGGGTCCTTCCCCAACATGCTGGTGGTGGCAGCAGGTGTTGGCACCTGGGATTCCCACAGAGGTTGGTCCTGGACACGTTTGTGCCAGGGTGGGGGTGGACTGCGGACGGGCAGTAAAAGAGTGCACCCTTCCCTATGTTATCCCCTGGGGAATTCTCTATCCCCTGTAGGCTTTACGTAAACACATTTTTGTATAACCCCTGTCTCTGAGACGGCATAAAGTAGTTTTGCTTCCTGTTTAAAATTGTTATCTTGTGAACAATTACGTTTGAGTCTGAGGTATTGCCTAAATGGAATACTATTGATTAGTGGTTTTGGATGCAAGCTCGAAGCATGTAGCAGACTGTTGCCGGCTGTTGGTTTTCTGTATAAGGTGGAGCATAAATTACTCTCACTATCCACATACAATTCCACGTCCAAGAAGGTAATACGTTGCTGACTGAAGTTGTATGTGAATTTCAAATTGTATATATTGGTCTGTAAGCTTTCCAAAAAAACAGTCAAATCCTCTTTTGATCCCACCCATATCATAGTGGGAGCGCTTATAAAGAAAGATGTTATTGATAAGAATGAATTACAGCATTTCTATTATAAAATTTTTATATTTCTTTATCGAGTTTGTTCAGGAAGCTTCTCACCACCTGTATCCCTTGCAAGTGAGGGATAGAATTGTAGAGAGCCTGGATGTCTATTGCCACTAGCCAGGCATTTTTAGGTATTGTCAAACCATCAATGATTTTCAGGAGTTCTATCGTATCTTTCACATGTGAGAACAAACTCCGCACATGAGGGTATAGATATTCGTCTATTATTCTGCTTGCATTCTCAGTAAGTGAGCCACATCCTGACACTAAAGGTCGTCCCGGTGGGGGTATGACCCCCTTGTGTACCTTGGGTAGTGCGTAGAATGTTGGCATTGTTGGGTTTTCTATGTTTAGGAATTGTAGTGTATTATCATCTATAGTAACCAACCTGTGTGCCCGATTCAGAATCTCATGGTATTTTCTAGTGCTATGAGAAACCGAGGAGGCCAGTATGGGTCTATAGCAATCCCTGTTTTTGATGATGTCATAGCACATCGTTTCGTATCCCTGTCTATTCATGATGACAATGTTGCCTCCTTTGTCGGAGGGTTTCACTATCATATCATCGTTGTTACATATAGCATTTAGGGCCGTTCTCAAATTAGGACTAAGGTTGGAGAGGGAACCTAATTTCGAGTTCGTTCGTAGTTTCGATCTCTTTGGTGACCTGTAGGACAAATGCCCTTGTTATGCAGGGCTTCTGTTTCAGAATGGTTTTATGCACACAGTAGTGTAGTGGTTAACTCCATTACTTGGCAGCAAGAGAGTCATTGGTTCAAATCCAGACACTGACACCAATCTGCCTGGAGCTTGCATTGTCGCTCCCTGTGTCTGCGCGGGTTCCTCCGGGTTTCCTCCAAAGGCATGTGTTTATACACCTACATAAAATACATACACACTTTGGGCCAGATTCTCAAAAGAGATACGCCGGCGTTTCGTAGCAAACACCGTCGTATCTCTGTTTTTTTTACTGGGTATCTATGCGTGTGATTCCTAGAATCATTTACGCATAGATACAGTGAAGATACGACATGTGTAAAACAATAACACTGACGGATCGTATATGTAATGACATCGCTGGCCGCTAGGTGGCCTTTTACATGATTTCTCATTTGCCTATGCAAATGAGCCTAATCCGACGATTCCCGAACGTTTTTACGCCGCCCCGTCGTCGTTTACGTCGTCTCCGTACGCGTAAGGTTACCCCTGCTATATGAGGGGTAACCTTACGAAGTTCCGTCGTTGCCATGTTAAGTATGGCGTCGGGTCAGCGTTGTCTTTTTCCGTCGGTTACATTGTTTTACTAAGTCGTTCGCGAATAGGGATTTACGTAAACGACGCTCACGTCGGTTTCATTCACTTTTTCCGACGTGAGCTGGAGCATGCGTACTGGGCTATTTTTGAGGCCGGCGCAGTTCGATCGACGCGGGGGCGCGCTTAATTTAAATACAAGCCACCCCCTTTGAATAACGTGGGGATACGCAGAGCCATTTACACTACGCCGACGCAACTTACGGAGCAAGTGCTTTGGGAATACTGCACTTGCTCTGTTAAATTGCGGCGGTGTAGTGTAAATGGCTTACGCTACGCCAGCGGCAATTCTACAGGAATCTGGCCCTACGTGTGTGTATTATTTAGGGGCAACCCTCCCAGGCCGTCAAAGGCCCAGCTGGGGGACTAATCCGTTCCTGGTTGTGTAAGCCGATCATGCCGGCACCCAAATCCTGCCATTGTATGTAGCCTTCCCTCCCTGTCTCTAGGTGGGAGGGGTGGCTTGCCGGTTCACAATTCTGTGAAACCTCCCTGCTCTCCGACCAGTGGGTCTGCGAGGTGGTCTCTTTGTACTAGATAGGGTTTCCTCCTATACACAGAACAAAGTTCTTTTCTCGTGTCTTCCTCTCCTGGCCCGTCGGTCTGCCTTGGGCAGTGTGGGACTTGCTAAGCTGCGGGGTAATTTTACCTTTCCTGCAGGATGAGAGGTTTGGGCTTTTCTATGGGCCTCAGGCCCTAAATACCTTTTGTGAACGTTGGGTAGTTCCGCTTGGAGTCCATTCGTTCGGTGGTAGCGCAGCTCCATCCGGGGGATGTCCTTGGACATCAGGGACACATACATGCATGTCCTGTTTTGCGCATGTCACAGTGTTTTTTTCTGTGCTTCGTGATGAAAGAGGGTCTCTGTCAGCCTGTGGCCCTCCATTTTGATTTGGCGTCCGCACCATGGGTTTTCAGCTGGGAGCTCACACTTATCCTAACTTTGTTGGGACAGCAAGGCTTTGCCTTATTTGGCTACTTGGATGACTTTCTTCTGAGAGCAGCTTCTGTCTCAGACGTAGTGGATGTGTTATCTGGGCATGCTAGGTTTCCGACTCAGTGTTGGAGTATCTAGGGTTGATCCGGACTCCTCGTGGCGAAGGTCCTTCTTCCCCTGGAGAAATTGCAGACTCTTCAGTGAAGGTATTCGCATCACACAATCGGTCTTCTCTATGGGCGCCTGCTGGTCCGGGGCCTGTGGGTAGCCTCCTTCGAGGCGGTACAGTATGCCCAGTTCCACACTCGGGTTTTCCAGGGGAAATATTGTCCAGGTGGTAAAAATCTCTTGTCTCTGAAATCATCAGATTCCGGTGCGCCACCTAGTCAGAGTCTCTCTGAGTTGGTGACGGAGATCCCAGACTCTTCGGCCCGGGAAGTTGTTTCTTCCTTCCAGTGGTCGGTGTTTATGACGGATTCCAGCCTCACGGGTTGTGAACCTGGGTGGTCCAGTCGGCACTAAGTCACTGGACTTGCGTGGACCTACCACCACACCTCCCTGAATGTGCCCGCTCTTGTCTGGTCTCGATAGCTACCCAGGGTCGGGCCTGGCTAGTGCCTGGGTGGGAGACCACCTGGGAATACCAGGTGCTGTCTACCGTTCATTGTCATAGTATTTTAGGCGATCAGGCTATGCTTCTCCTTGTGGTCAGGGAGGTTGCAAGGTCGTCCAATCTGGTTTTAGCAGGACAAAGCCAC
This sequence comes from Rana kukunoris, assembly GCA_029574335.1. NCBI lineage: Eukaryota > Metazoa > Chordata > Amphibia > Anura > Ranidae > Rana > Rana kukunoris. The sequence continues at coordinate 33,334,154 of CM056058.1, forward strand.
GGCCGTGGCTTCGGTCTACCATCAGGTACACTGTCAGGCGGACTACTGGAGTGCTTGGGGTGTTTCGCCTCCCTTGCAGGAGGTGAGCCTCACAGGGCATGGATCTCCTGGCCGCTCATCTCCACCGCAAGGGTGTAGAAGTTAGTGGCCAGGTCTAGTGATCTGGTACAGATGGGTAAGTCGTGTGGGTGGCCCTGTGGGGTCTGTATAGGCGACTTTTTGCCGTTTCTCCATTGTAGTTGCTTCCTCATGTGCTCTACAGAGTGGAGGCTGAGGAGATCCCAATGATTCTAATCGTTCCAGATTGACCTTGGTGTCCGATATCGGGCACTTGGTAGCAGAGGTACCCTGGCGGTTGCCAGGGTGGGAGGTCCCTCTGTCTCGAGGTCCCATACTTCCTCCTGTTGTACACTCACTGGCTTGCTCAACATTGCTATTGGAAGCCAGACTTTAAGTGACCGGGGTCTGTCCGACTCGGTCATCTCAACAATGCTGAGGGCATGGTAGTCTTCTTCCAGAGGATCTACAGTCACACCTGGCAGGCCTACATCTCTTGGTGCGAAGGGATGGAGTGACGTCCACGGACGTACTCGGTGTCCAGGGTCCTGCTGTTTTTACAGCTTGGATTGGATCTAAAAATTGCTTAAAGCACTGTTTGGGGGCAGATTTCAGCCTTGGCTGTGTTCTTTCAGTGGCCTATTTGCGGCCCGTTCCCTGATGGGTCCCTTTTTGTGTGCAGGGGTGTTGGCTGAGTTTTGGCTCTGGTGCTCTCGGTTCTTTAGGAACCTTCCTTCTGGAAAATTTAGAGAGATTTTGTCTTGACACTATCTCAGAAGGTGGCCCCTTTAGTGGCTTTTACCTCTGCTAGAGGGGTTTCTGAGTTGGCAGTCTTGTCTTGCAAGCCGCCATGCTTGATCTTCCATAAGGATTAGGTGGTGGTGTGCCCGCGACCTTCCCTTCTTCCGAAGGTGGTTTCGCCCCTTTCGCCGGAATAAGGACATTGTTCTTCCATCCTACTGTCCTCGGCCGGCGCATCCTACGGAGGTTGCCTTTCAATACTTTAGGCGTGGTACGCGCTTTGCGGGTGTACCAGCCTGCTACGGCTCCGTTTCGGAGTTCTGACTGTCTTTTGTGTCGGTGTCTGGTCCACAAAAGGGCCTGGCAGTCTCGTCGACCACCATTTTTTCGGTGGATCAGGCAGGCTGTCATACAGGCCTATGCTCTTAAGTGGCAGGTTCCCCTTTCCGGTCACAGCATTTTCGACCAGGGCAATTGGTGCTTCCTGGGTTTTTTTCCGACATCATGCGTCGGTCTCACAGGTGTGCGAGGTGGCAACTTGCTCGTTCGTTCACGCTTTTTCCAGAATTTATATGGTTGCTGTGAGTGCATCTTCTGATGCTTTTTTCGGCCGCTAGTTTTGGTCGGCGGCTGTTTAAAGTTGCACCTCCTTCGTTGAGGAGCGCTGCTTGTTTTGGGGTGAAGTTAAAATTGGTTTTACTGATATATTTCCCACCCCTCATTTTTGACACTGCTTGAGGACATCCCACTTGTCAAGATTTAAGGAGCTGTGTCCATCCATGGACGATAAGAGAAAATAGGATTTTGTGTACTCGCCGTAAAATCCTTTTCTCTGAGTCCATGGACGGACACAGCACCCACCCCTCCTTTTTAGGTTTGTACTGCTTGTTACAAACTGAGGCTGCATGCTGCAGTGAGCAGGGTTATGTCTGGAGGGACCTCCCCTGGGCGGGGCTGTTCAACTCTGTTAATGTAACATGTATTTAATTATCTAACATGTTTCTGCCTAGTCCTCTCCTGTATCCAGGGAACATATCACACTTGTCAAGATTTAAGGAGCTGTGTCCGTCCATTGACTCAGAGAAAAGGATTTTACTATGAGTACAAAAAATCCTAATATTTTTTACATTCTGCTATGAAACATATCCAATAAAAAAAAATGGAACACATTTAATTTCTTCATCAAGTTAGGCCAATATGTACGCTTCTTCATATTTTTGGTAAAAAAAAATCCCAATAAGCATACATTGATTGGTTTGCACAAAAGGTACAGCGTCTACAAACTATGGGATATTTTTATTTATTTTTTACTAGTAATGGCGGTGATCAGTAACTTCTAGCGGGACTGTCACGTTACTAATGACACTGGCTAGGAAGGGGTTAACATCAGGGGAGATCAAAGAGTTAAATGTGTGCCTAGAAATTGCTTACCAACTGTGCTTTCTTTATCGTACACCATGGGACACAGAGTCTCTATTCATTACATAGTGGGTTGTATGGTCACCAGAGGTGATTGAACACTGGCACAACCAATGAAGACAAGTTCCCCTCCATATAACCCCACCCCTAAGGGAAGTACTTTAAGTAGGAACCCATATCCCTGAAGGTTGGCACGCATACCCCGCCGTGATGGGGGAAGATTGGTTCTGTGTGGCAGAAAACCTGCGGCGGGGACAAGGTAAGCCATGAAAGAGTCCTAAGTCTTAAAATGAAAGGACCTCTTCTATTTAGAGTAGGTGTCTTTTTTCTGGCCTCCACTGGGGGGGGGGGATGAAGAGCTGAGTTCCACTCACCATGCTCCAGAGCAGTGTCAGTTCCTTCAGACAGCACACTCCTTCCTCTGCATAAGCTCTGCCATAGACGGCTGCCTTCCTCCTCCTCTCAGGCAGGTATCGGGAGGATCTTTCTCACACTTGATCACTGCCATTAACCCCTAGGAAGCTTTGATTGGTAATCTGTCTTCCCAAAGAAGAAGTTCTGGGACTAAAAACAAAAAAGCATCTCTGCCTAAGACAGGGGGCTCTAGCCGTGCCTGCTTGGTACCTTCCCCTTCTGTAATATATGACACACCTATACAGGATGAGCCATTACCTCTATTAGGAGTAGCAGCCTCTCCTGTAGTGCCTGTGCCTGCATATGTCACTGAAGACTCTCTGGCAAAAGCACTGGACAACTTAGAAGGGAGAATCACTGCGTTAATCGCAAAGTCCTCAGAAAAGGACAAAAAGCAAAGCAACTCTCCTCCTGTTGTTTTAGGTCTCCTTGCAAAAAGATTTGAGCAGGAGGAGGCTCCATCAGGGGATGAGGACTCGGAGGGTCAATAATATCAGAAGAACCTTTTTCTGCTTCCCAGGTTCTAAAGTTACAGGTGCAATGTTATGCTGAAGCGATACGCTCTACGTTCAGACTACCCTCTGCTGAGTTAACTTAATCGCCTGTCTCCTCTCTGGGTTCATTAAAATCCCCACAGACTGGTTGTGCCTTTCCGATTCATCCTTCAATCTGATTTACGCAGACTGGAAGCACCCAGATAGGCGTTTTCTCCTCCTAGGAAGTTTGAAGTTCAGGTGAAACAGGGGATAAAAGATCTGACTTCGAAGCAGATCAAATTTTGGGGGGAATATGCATTGGGCCTTATGTTTTACAGTGGATGCCATTAGAGATTCTATCCAACAGGCATCACGCTCCAGCTGGTACATATGCGTAGAATCCTTTGGCTAAGGCATTGGTCAGCAGAAGCCCCATGCAAAAAGCTTTTGGCCAGTTTCCCCTTCCATGGCGAACGCCTCTTTGGGGATGATTTGGAAAAGTATTTCCAAAAAATATAGAGCTGTAAAACTACCTTTTTCCAGAGAAGAAGAAAAACAAGCATCCTTGTTTTAAGCGTTCTCTCTCCCTGGCAGTTCTCTCTCTCCTGGTAGATCTACCTCCAGCCAGTGGTGACAGCATTTTCAGCCAGTCACAAAGGCTAAAGAACACCAGGCCTGGGACAAAGAACAAGAAGCAGTGGGGTTCAAAAGCTAACAAGCAAAACCCCAAATCCTCTTTATGAAGAGGCGCCCCTGTTCGGTCAAGTGGGGGGACCACTCCGTCAGTTTTCAGTGGCATGGCAGACAGAAATCCAGGACAAGTGGGTAGTATCCACAGTATCCCTGGGGTACAAACTGGATTTTCGAGAAATCCCATCTTCTCAGTTCCAAAGTTTAAGGCTCTCCAAAGATCCACTAAAAAGAGCATCCTTCTTCAAGGGATTGGATCACTTGCTGTCATTGGGGGTCATCAGAGGTACCCCTAAAAGAGCAAGGTTCAGGTTTTTATTCAAACCGCTTTCTGATTCCAAAACCAAATGGAGACGTCCAACCCATTCTGGATCTAAGATCTCTAAATCAGTTTCTGAACATTCGCCATTTCCAAATGGAAACTATTCGATCTGACGTCGCCACCTTACAAGGCAGAGAACTTATGGTGTCTATAGACATCAAGGACACATATTTACATGTGCCTATCCATCCTGCTCACCAAAAACTCTTAAGGTTTGCGGTAGAACATCACCGCCTCCAGATTGTGGCTCTGCCCTTTGATGTGTCTACAGCGCCCCGGTTATTTACAAAGGTGCTAGCCCCTCTGTTGGCAAATCTGAGGGCACAGGGCATAGTGGTAACAGCCTATCTAGATGATCTACTGGTGATAGATCAGTCAATGGCAGGATTAGATCATGCTGTGCTGACCACAATAAAATACCTGGAGCAATTAGGATGGATTGTAAACCTAAAAAAATCCTCGCTACAAGCCCAAAAATAGGGTAGAATATTTGGGCATGATCATAGACACAGCCCAAAGCAGGGTATTCCTGCCACAACCAAAGATCAAGTCTCTAAAGGATCTGATTCACAAAGTCAAGGCAAAAAAGAGGCAGTCTATTCGCCTTTGCATGAGGCTATTAGGGAATATGGTGGCCTCTTTGGAGGCTGTCCCTTCTGCCCAGTTTCATTCGAGACTACTTCAAGGCAGTATTTTAGCCGCCTGGAACAGGAAGATCCTAGATCTGGATTTACCTATGTGCCTGTCTCCACAAGTGCGCCAAAGCTTCAGTTCGTGGTTAAAAACCAAGAACTTGCAGAAAGGAAAATCTGAGGGCACGGGGCATAGTGGTAACAGCCTATCTAGATGGGCACGGGGCATAGTGGTAACAGCCTATCTAGAAAATCTGAGGGCACGGGGCATAGTGGTAACAGCCTACTTTTCCTTTCTCCCAGTCTCCTGGAAGGTGGTATCTATGGATGCCAGCCTAATAGTCTGGCGAGCAGTGTTAGAAGAAGCTTCAGCCCAGGGAACCTGGGCCAAGACCAAAGAGAACCTGCCCATCAACATGCTAGAGATTCGGGCAGTATACCTAGCCCTCAGAACCTGGACACACAGGTTACAGGGCCACCCGTTTTGGATTCAATCCGACAATGCTACTGCAGTAGCTTACATCAATCACCAAGGAGGCACCTGCAGTCAGAGTGCTCAGAAGTAGGTGAATTGGATTTTGGCATGGGCAGAAGATCATGTTCCTTGTCTCTCTGCAATCTTCATTCCAGGGGTGGAAAACTGGCAAGTGGACTATCTGAGTCGCCAGCAGCAGTTGCCAGGAGAGTGGTCTCTCCACCCCGATGTCTTTCAGGCAATATGCCAGAGATGGGGGACCCCAGATGTAGACCTGCTAGCTTCCAGGTTCAACAGGAAGTTGGACAACTTTGTATCCAGGACAAGAGATCCTCTGGCCTACAGATCGGATGCTCTAATAATTCCCTGGAATCAGTTCTCACTGATCTATGCATTTCCCCCGATCGCTCTCTTACAAAGGCTACTTTGCAGGATTAAGAAGGAGGGAATTCCAGTAAACTTAGTGGCCCAGAAGGCCCTGGTACATCGAGATAATAAAGATGGCATTAGGAAGACCTTGGAAGCTTCCACTTCGTCACGACCTTTTGTCACAGGGTCCAGTGTTCCATATTTCCTTACAAAAGCTAAATTTGACGGTCTGGCTACTGAGACCCACATTTTGAAGAAACGAGGGATCTCGGGTCCAGTTTTTTCTACATTTATTAATGTGAGAAAGCCAGTCTCCAAACTTATCTACTATAGAGTTTGGAAAGCATATGTTTCCTGGTGTGAAACCAAAAGATGGAATCCTTAGAAGTATGTCATAAGTAGGATTCTAGCCTTTTGCCAGTTAGGAGTGGATATGAAATTAGCCCTTAGTACCATCAAGGGTCAAATATCGGTCTTTTTTTAAAGACCGCTGGCATCTCATTCCCTAGTTCGGGCTTTCATTCAGGGGGTATTGCGGATCAATCCGCCAGTCAAGTCTCACTTGTGCCCATGGGATTTGAATTTGGTATTGTCAGGTTGCAAAGGCAACCTTTTGAAACGATTTGCCATATTCCTTTGATTCTTTTGAGCAGGAAATAGTACTTTTTGATTGCTATCTCTTCTGCTAGAAGAGTATCAGAATTGGCAGCTCTTTCTTGTAAAGAGCCTTATTTAATTTGTCACAAGGACAAGATTGTTCTACGACCCCATCCTATCTTTTTACCAAGGGTGGTGTCGGCATTTCATTTGAATCAAGATATTATTCTGCCTTACTTTTTTCCTGACTTGCGGACAACGGAGGAAAAGTTTTTGCACTCTCTGGATGTAGTGAGAGCAGTAAAGGTGTATCTGCAGGCAACCGCTCAGATTCGTAAAACAGATGTTTCGTTTATTTTGCCAGATGGTCCCAAGAAGGGCCAAGCAGCATCAAGATCCACCATTTCCTGGTGGATTCGACAAGTAATTATTCAAGCTTATGGTCTCCAGTCCATACATTTACCAAATTCTATCAAATAGATTTAAGAGGACATGAGGATTCTGCATTCGGGGCATATTGTGCTGCAGGCAGCGGTCTTCGGCTTCTTGTCCGTTAACAGCCTGCTTGGATCTATGTCTCCCACTCTTCATTGAGCATTGCTCTGGGACATCCCACTATGTAATGAATAGAGGCTCTGTGTCCCGTGGTGTACGATAAAGAAAATAGGATTTTTAATAACCGCTTACCTGTAAAATCCTTTTCTTTGAGTACGCCACATGACACAGAGGCCCCCCTTCTTATGGAAACCTTAATGCTTTGCGACAAACCTTCCCCTAGGGGAGGGGTTATATGGAGGGGAACTTGTCTTCATTGGTTGTGGCAGTGTTCAATCACCTCTAGTGACCATACAACCCACTATGTAATGAATAGAGGCTCTGTGTCCCATGGTGTACGCTAAAGAAAGCACAGTTGGTAAGCACTTTCTAGGCACACATTTAACCCTTTGATCGCCCCTGATGTTAACCCCTTCCCAGCCAGTGTCATTAGTACAGTGACGGTGCATATTTTTAGTACTGATCACTGTAATAATGTCACTGGTCTCCACAAAAATGTAGGTGCCAATTTTTCCGCCGCAATATCGCAGTCCCGCTAGAAGCTACTGATCACCGCCATTACTAGTAAAAAATAAATAAAAATATCCCAAGAAAAGGATTTTACAGTTAAGCTGTTATTAAAAATCCTGGGCCAGATTCAGATACACTTAATATTGCGCTGCGTAATCGAAATACTCTACGCTGCCGTATTTCACCAGGCTCTACACCGAATCCTGGTAGATTTTTGCCCGTACGCTACAGCGGCGTAGTCTATTTCTCGCCGCGTAATCGAAATACGCGATTGGGGGGCGTGAAGCATTTAAATTAAGCGCGTCCCCGCGGCGATCGAACTGCGCATGCTCCGTTCAGAAATTTCCCACCGTGCATTGTGCGAAATCACGTCGTTACGTCATTCGTTGTTTGAGTAGCGTCGTTTACAAACATTCCTATTCCCGGACGACTTACATTAAAAATAATAAAAGACGTCGGAAAACGTAGAAATTCGACGCGGGAACGACGGCCATACTTAACATGGGCTGTCTAATATTAGACCAGCAAAAAGCTGGTATAGTGTTAAGCAAAAAAAAGATGACTAAAGGTGCCGTAAGAGATTGCGAATGAAGATCGTAATTTCGGGGATCGCCGGCAAAAGCTCATTAGCATACCCCGATGCGGAAAACGACGGGAAGTCCACCCAGTGGCCGCAATTTTTTTGCAGCGTAGATCCGAAGGCGTACGAACACGTAATCCAGTCGAATTGAAGCCCGCAGCCGTCTATTCATGGTTTGAGGCTTCCGACTAGCTAGAAAACGCGCGTAATTTGAAACTACTCCAGTCTAACACCAGTTAGACAGGCGTAATGGCTCTGTGAATCTGGCCCCCTATTTTTACTACTTGAAGACATGGATCAGTGCTTATGCTTCACAGGAACACAGAATCCATGTCTTCTGTACTCACAGAATTACAGTTAGCCTATCATTCTGTCAGAGTACTGAACAATCGGCAGGTCCCGGCGGATCAGTCACAGTTGGAGCGAGTTGCCAGCGGCTCGTGCCCAAAACCAAGAAATGCAGAATTACGTATATATACGTGATTCTGCACAGAGCGGCTGCCCTGTTTTGTGGAACAAATATCAGGCTGTGAATGGACTGCCTTGGGCTAAATATTGTAGTTTGACCTTGAAATAATAAACCAAAACACAATGCTACGTTTAAGCCAACTTTGTCACTTTTTCCAGCAACATCTTCTCAGCCCTGATTAGTCACTTGCTCTGTTAGTCATGTGATGGCTGATAGTGTGACCCTTTTGCATTTCCTCCCAGGTGTTCTGTCTGAAGAGCAGATCCGTAGCAAAAAGATTAAGAAACAGCAAGACGATGATGTTGTTCGCTCATCTGCAGTTCTGGCTCCACCCAGCCCTTCCATGCTGACCCAGGATGTTGTCCATCTAACGCCTCAGCAAGAGGCGATGATCCAACAACTAGTATCTGCCCAGCAACAGTGCAACAAAAGGTCCTTCAGTGATCAGCCCAAAGTAACGGTATGTAGTTTAAAAAGCCTGTATCTCTCATGTAACATGCTGGTTTTAGAACATTTGAAGTAGTAATAATATAAATGTGTTTCATCATCATATGGTATTAGGGTTACATAGTCCAACCTGTGTGTATGCACATTTATGTTCGTATTACATTGTATATTCATGTATGTTGTGGACATTTAGGTGCCTATCTAATAATTTATTTAAATTATCAATGCCCCATGCTGAAACCACTGCTTATTGAAGAGAATTCCACATCCTTACCACTCTTACTGTAAAGAACCCTCTAAGCAATTTAAGGTTAAACCGTTTTTCTTCTCATTTTAGTGAATATGCACAAGTCTTTTTAAATGCCCTATCGAGGAAAGGTTTTATCCCTTTGGTGGGTTAACCAGTACAGTATTTGTATGGAAAAGAGTACCGCTCCAAGCCCTGCGACCTATGCTGTGCTCCCGCCCTGTAGTACTGACAGGTGCAGAGTCTGCGCTGATCCGTGGAAAAAAGAAATGTTCCTGGACTGCCACACTCTGATAGGCGATTTATTGAAACAAAATGAACAAAGGATAAAATCCAAAGCTGTATAACATCCAAAAATTCATGCAACACTGCAATCAATGGTAGAAAGTGGACATAGGGGACAAAAAAGCTAACATGTTTCACATCATGGATAGATGCTTAGTCTCATATGACTAAGCATGACTAAGCATCTATCCATGATGTGAAACATGTTAGCTTTTTTGTCCCCTATGTTCACTTTTGCCCATTGATTGCAGTGTTGCATGAATTTTTGGATGTTGTACGGCTTTGGATTTTATCCTTTGTTCATTTTGTTTCAATAAATCGCCTATCAGAGTGCGGCAGTCCATGAACATTTCTTTTTTCCACAGTACAGTATTTGTACATTGAAATCATATCCTTTCTCTAGTGTTTCTTCTCCAGAGAGAATAAGTTCAGTGCTCGTAATCTTTCCTCATAACTAATATCCTCCAGTCCCTTAATTAGCTTTGTTGCCCTTCTCTGGACTCTCTCCAGTTTCAGCACATCCTTCCTGAGGACTGGAGCCCAAAACTGGACGGCATACTCCAGGTGCGGCCGAACCAGAGTCTTGTAGAATGGGAGAATTATCATTTTATCTGTGCCGTTAATTCCCTTTTAATGCATGTCAATATTCTATTCGCTTAGTTTACAGCAGCTTGGCATTGCATGCCATTGCTGAGCCTCTCATCTACTAGGACCTCCAGAGGTTCTTTCCCTAGTGCAGGGGTCCTCAAACTTTTTAACCACTTCAGCCCCGAGCCTGTTTTTCAGATTCGGTGCTTACAAGACTAAAACAGTTTTTTTTGCTAGAAAATTATTTAAAACCCCCAAACATTATATATATATTTTTTCTAACACCCTAGAGAATAAAATGGCGGTCATTGCAATACTTTTTCTCACACCGTATTTGCGCAGCGGTCTTACAAGCGCACTTTTTTTGGAAAAAATTCACTTTCTTGAATTAAAAAATAAGACAACAATAAATTTGGCCCAATTTTTTTATATATTGTGAAAGATGATGTTACGCCGAGTAAAATGATACCCAACATGTCACGCTTAAAAATTGCGCCCGCTCGTGGCATGGCGTCAAACTTTTACCCTTAAAAATCTCGATAGGCGACGTTTAAAAATTTCTACAGGTTGCATTTTTTGAGAAGCAGAGGAGGTCTAGGGCTAGAATTATTGCTCTCGCTCTAACGATCGCGGCGATACCTCACTTGTGTGGTTTGAACAGCGTTTTCATATGCGGGCGCTACTCGCGTATGCGTTTGCTTCTGCGCGCGAGCTCGTCGGGACGGGGCACTTTAAACAAATTTTTTTTTGGTTTTGGGTTTTATTTTTATTTATTTTATAATTTTTAACACTGAAAAAAAAAAAATTATCACTTTTATTCCTATTACAAGGAATGTATATATGAGATCTGGGGTCAAAAAGACCTCAGATCTCATATTCAGGCTTAAATGCAAAAAAAAAAAAGAAAAAAAAAAAAGTCAAAATGTAAACAAATTAAATGTCTCTTTAAGACGCTGGGCGGAAATGACGTTTTGACGTCACTTCCGCCCAGCAGAGGTATGGGGACGACTGAGGGACATTTTTTCCCTCAGTCGCATCCCCGGACAGCCAGCAAGAGGACCCGATCGCCTCCGCCGCTACCGACGGCTACGGTAAGCGGCGGAGGGCGCGGGAGAGCGGCGGGAGGGGGGGGGGGACACCCTCTCCCGCCGGTAACGGCGATCTCGCGGCGAATCCGCGGCGATGACCGCCGTTATCGTTAACAGGACCGCCCCACGAAGAGATGGATATCTCGGTTGTGGCAGCAGCTGCTGCCGTTACCGAGATATCCATCTTCAAAAAAATGACGTCTTTGGACGTGGGGCTGGTCAGAAGTGGTTAAACAGGGGGCCAGTTCACGGTCCCTCAGACTGTTGGGGGGCCGGACTATAGTTTGAAAAAAATATATAAACAAATACACAAATACAAAGAAATTCATAGACTACCCAAATATCACATAGCCCCCCCATATCACAGATTCCCTACATCACAGAGCCCCCACACCAGAGCCCCCACATCACAGAGCCCCCCCCCTATATCACAGATTCCCTCACATCACAGATACCCTCACATCACAGACCCCCCCCCATATAACAGAGTCGCCCCACATCACAGATCCCCTCATATCACATTGCCCCCCCCCCCCCCATATAACAGATCCCCTCATATCACAGAGCCCCCCATATCACAGAGCCCCCCATATCACAGAGCCCCCCATATCACAGAGCCCCTCATATCACAGAGCCCCCACCCATATCACAGATTCCCTCATATCACAGAGCCCCTCATATCACAGAGCCCCCCCATATCACATAGTCCCCCCCCCCATATACTGTGGACTAAAAATTGTCTGAACGCATCGGTCAGACGGCTACCTTCTCCACCGCTCCTTCTGTGTCAGGGTCCCAGTTTCGTCAGGCATAGAATCGCGAACATGCGCGGTAGAACAGCACTATCGCACATGCCTGTGCGCGAATTGCACGCATGCGCAGTTTGGCGGCGCGCCGTGCACACGGACGCACGCATGAGCATGCACGCACCCCTCAGAACCAATCAGAGGCCTGACCGTCCTATTTAAACCAGCTCTTTCTCTTGGACTGGTTGCTGGTTTATCATAAGCTACTGTGTGTTCTTCCTGTTGCTGTGACCTTGTTTGACCCGGAACTTCTTGAAGACTCTCCTCTCACCCAGAACTTCAGACCTCTTGACTTACGTACCCTGGATTGTTGATTCCCTCATATCACAGAGCTCCCCATATCACAGAACTCCCCATATCACAGAGCCCCCCCATATCACAGAGCCCCTCATATCACAGAGCCCCCCCATATCACAGAGCCCCCCATATCACAGAGCCCCCCATATCACAGAGCCCCCCATATCACAGAGCCCCTCATATCACAGAGCCCCCCCATATCACAGATTCCCTCATATCACAGAGCCCCCCCATATCACAGAGCCCCCCCATATCACAAAGCCCCTCATATCACAGAGCCCCTCATATCACAGAGCCCCCCCTATATCACAGATTCCCTCATATCACAGAGCCCCTCATATCACAGAGCCCCCCATATCACAGAGCCTCCCCATATCACAGAGCCTCCCCATATCACAGAGCCTCCCCATATCACAGAGCCTCCCCATATCACAGAGCCTCCCCATATCACAGAGCCTCCCATATCACAGAGTCCCCTCATATCACAGAGCCCCCCATATCACAGAGCCCCCCACAGAGCCCCCCATATCACAGATTCCCCCATATCACAGCCCCCCCCATATCACAGAGCCCCCCCCATATCACAGAGCCCCCCCATATCACAGAGTCTCCCCCCATCACAGATCCCCTCATATCACAGAGTCCCCCTTCCCCCATATCACATCATAGCACTCCCCCCGCATATCACAGCACTTCCACCATAATATAGCACAGCACAGAGACCAACCCCCCATATCACAGCACAGCATATCACAGCACAAGACTTCCCCCCGCATATCTCAGCACTTCCACCATATCACAGCGCAGCACTCCCCGTCCCCTACCTTTTCCACACACGACGTGAAGCCTGACAGGATCAGACAAAGCGCGGGACTTTTCAAGTGAAAGGCAGATGATTGATTGCTGGTACCGCCCCACTGCCTAGTAACCAATTACCTGCTTCTAAACTCGAAAAGTCCCGCCCTTTGTTTGGACCTGTCACGCTTCGTGTCTTGTGTGACTAATATAGCAGAGGGGAGAGGGACGTGTTGCGGAGGGGAAGTGCTGCAATCTTCTAAAAGGCACAGTCAGTGCCGCGGGCCGGGTAAATCGGCTTGGCGGGCCGTATGCGGCCCGCAGGCCGTAGTTTGAGGACCCCTGCCCTAGTGAGTAGATTGCAATTGTGTTTTTCCTTTTTCCTACATTAAACCTTATTTGCCATGTAGCTGTCCATCCTATTAATTTGTTTAGATCTTCTTGCATGGTTTCCACTTCCTGCAAAGAAGCTGTTGCCCTGCTTAATTTAGTATTGTCCACAAATACAGTAAAACCTTGGATTGCGAGCATAATTCCTTCCGGAAGCATGCTTGTAATCCAAAGCACTTGTATATCAAAGCGAATTTCCCCATAAGAAATAATGGAAACTCAGATGATTTGTTCCACAACCATTTATTCATAGGTCCTTCAGTTTATAGTCCATATAAAGATGGAAAACTTGGGGAAATCTCGCGCCAAAATAGAATAGGGGGGGAAAAACTTGTGCAAATGATTAAGAGCTGCTCCCTAAATAATACAGAGTGCTGGATTATACGTGTGAACAATTGAAAATAAGGGGCGCTGACTAGTGATAAATTTAACATATATTATACAACATTGATGTGAAAAATATATATATGAAAGTCGTGCTAAACCAATATAACAGCAAGTGATTGACAAAACAATAGGTGCAAAAAAAAAAAAAATTCAATGGCGATGGACAATGATTGTCTACCCAGAGTCCATTGATAATTAGTGCAATATTGTGCTAAAAAACAATAGTGTTCCGATAGAGTGCTCTGTGTTTAGTCTTCTGAATATGTTCCACCTTCACCAAAAAAAACACCGCAAGTGAGGATGGATGGCTCCTTACCCGATGGTGTTGACCTATTAATTAAAATAAGGTCAAATGAGCTCAGGGATCAGCTGCTGCCCGTGGGAAACTCGATTGTAAGCCAAGTAGTGAACAGATCTCATATAAGGAGAAAAACAGCGTCCATAGTGTAAAACCTTTTATTGGAATAAATTGCTAAAAATACAATGCCAAATGGCCTCTTACTTGAGATGGTGCCTGTATTCCCGGCACTGAGGCTGTGGATGTGTAGGGATTGGAGAGAGATAATGTGGTAGGCTGGTGAAGCCGGCGTGCGTTCCACCGCCGTCAGGCTTGAGAACCAGGAAACCGGAAGTGAGCTAGTAGTGCGTGCCCAGGTACCGCCTCGACGTACGTTTCGTTGTTGTCGTCATCAGGAAGCGTCGGGAATACGGGCACCATCTCAAGTAAGAGGCCATTTGGCATTGTATTTTTAGCAATTTATTCCAATAAAAGGTTTTACACTATGGAAGCTGTTTTTCTCCTTATATGAGATCTGTTCACTACTTGGCTTACAATCGAGTTTCCCACGGGCAGCAGCTGATCCCTAAACTCATTTGACCTTATTTTAATTAATAGGTCAACACCATCGGGTAAGGAGCCATCCTCACTTGCGGTGGTTTTTTTGGTGAAGGTGGAACATATTCAGAAGACTAAACACAGAGCACTCTATCGGAACACTATTGTTTTTTAGCACAATATTGCACTAATTATCAATGGACTCTGGGTAGACAATCATTGTCCATCGCCATTGAATTTTTTATTTTTTTTGCACCTATTGTTTTGTCAATCACTTGCTGTTATATTGGTTTAGCACGACTTTCATATATATATTTTTCACATCAATGTTGTATAATATATGTTAAATTTATCACTAGTCAGCGCCCCTTATTTTCAGTCCATATAAAGAGATTATAGCAATGTGACCAGGTAGTGTAACCATAAAATGGCAATCAACAAATGGCAGCATCCACAAGGGGATTAGATGCAAAATCCAGCAGGAGCTACAGTGTATAAAAGAGAAGAGTAGCAATATGCTAAATGTTGTACCTTCATTAATTGTAACCATATTGCTACACTTGGAGGCGTCTCTATTTTCTTTTATACTCAGTTGTGACATGATGCTACTTGTATATCAAGACATTGCTTGTATATCAAGTCAAGATTTATTAAAAAATGTTGCTTGTCTTGCAAAAACGCTCTCAAACCAAGTTACTCTCAAACCAAGGTTTTACTGGTACTGAGATTGAGCTTTTTATCCTATCCTCCAGATCATTTATAAATAAGTTAAATATGATTGGTCCCAGGACAGCACCCTGGGGAACCCCACTCTCCACACCAGACCATTCTGAGTACTCCCCATTTATCACTACCCTCTGAACTCGCCCCATGTTGCCAGTTTTTAATCCATGTACTCGCACTTTGGTCCATGTCGAGAGACCTTAGTTTGTACAGTAAACGTTTCTGGGGAACTGTTTTGAATGCCCTTACAAAATCCCGGTACACCATGTCTATGGGCCTTTCCTTTATCTAGATGGCAGCTGACTTCATCTTTGAAGGTTAATAGATTGGTTTGGCAGGAACGATATTTCATGGATCCATTCTGATTTCTGCTAATGATACTATTTTCATTACTAAAATCTTGTATATAGTCACTTATTATCCCCTCCAAGAGCTTGCAAACTATTGACGTTAGGCTAACTGGTCTATAGTTCCCAGGGATGTATCTTGGTCCTTTTTTAAATATTGGTGCTACATTGGAGAAAAGCCAATCGGCTGGTACCAAACCAGTCAGTAGACTATTTGTAAAAATTAGGAACAATGGTCTGGCAATTACTTTACCGAGTTCCCTAAGTACCCTTGGGCGCAAGCCATTCAGACCTGGTGATTTATTTATGTTAAGTTTCCCAAGTCTAATTCTAATTCTGTCCTGTTAGCCATGAGGGTGTGATGTGTCACAAGGATAAAACACTGCAGTTTTGGTTACTGAAGCCCCCCAATTCCAAGAAGAATAAATTCAATACCTTTGCCATCTCCCCATCTTTTGTAACCAGATGTCCTTCCTCATTCTTTGTAGTGCCAATATGGTCTGTCCTGCCTTTTTGTACTGTTTACGTGCTTAAAGAATTTCTTGGGAGTTCCTTAAGGACCCTCGGGTGCAAGCCATCTGGTCCCGGTGACTTATTTATGTTAAGTTTTTAAAGTCTATTCCTAATTATATCCTCTGTATATCCTCTGTTAGCCATGAGGGTGCTTCCTGTGATGTGTCATGAGGATAAATCTTGCAGTATTGGTTACTGAAGCTCGCCAATTTCTTTGTGAAGACTGAGGCTCCATGCACACTGGACTTAAAAAACTTTGATTCTACAGGCGTTTGACATTTTTTTCTCCTGCCTCTAGAGGCACTTCTATTGTGCTCTATGTGTCTTTGCACATTATTGATGGGTACAGGCGTTTTCTGTCAGGGACGTTCAGAGGCAGGAAAAAAAACCTTCTCTATCGCGTTTCCTGGAGGAGTTTAGGAGCTGTAAAAACGTCAGTCTCTCCTAAACTCCTCTTATCTCTTCTGAACGTCAAGTGGCAAAGTTTTTTTAGGTGTCTTGTGGGAGTAAAAACTTTTGCAGAGGGGAGTGTAGTGCCTATAAACGAAACTCTCATAGACTCGCCGAAACTTTGTACAATATGCTTTAATTTTGCGTCTTTTATGCCACGTTTTTCAAGCTAAAAACGTTGACGTTTTTTTTGCTCCTAGTGTGCATGGAGCCTGAGAAGAAGAATACATTCAAAACCTTTGCCATCTCTCCATACTTTGTAACCAGATTACCTTCATCATTCTTATCAAAAGGTAACAAAGTACCCAGGGTATCAAAGTAATTCTAGAACTAACATTCTGGATAATGATTTTTTTTATTAAGAATATAAAATGTTATTAAACCCAAAAGCAAACATTTTATTATATCGCAGCTTACCAGTTCTTAGATATGATAGGTGGATTGGTTTTCTTTTTTCGGCTTTCTTTTATTTTCACCTGATGTGGCCAGGAAGTCTGTTGTGTTAGAACAGAACAAGTTCTCCTGCAAAGGTATCTGTTAAAGCGGTTGTATACCCCTTTTTTTAATTATTATAAGGCTTACCTGTAGGTAAAATGAAAAACTCTTAAACCTACACAGTTGAGGAGATCTTAACCCTGATTGCACCTGCTGAAATTCCTCGTAGTACGTCACTACGTTCGGGTTTGTGGCATGACAATTGTGTACCGTTAGTATGTGTTACGGTCACGTAAACTCTGAATAAAACTCAATGGAATTCTAGCTAGAGAGGTTTCTCAGCATAAACCACAACTGCACTCTCTTGTGTGAACAGAAAGTTAAGGGTTTAAATCATCACAACCTCTATCTGGGAACCAACCCTGAGTGTGGGTACTCAGTCAAAACATAAGTAAACATAGGTTTAATAAGGATAGATAAATTGGTGAGTCAAAGCTAGCAATAAATTAGTGTGACCCTGTAGCTCCGGGTCATCTATAGTTGGGTATCAAGGAGAGTCTTCAGCGACAGTTCATATACAGGGTACTTGTGTGTTAAACGATCTAATGATCAATCAGGAATCAATTAACCACGAGCGATAGCATACAAAGAAATGGGAAATCCCACAGCCCAAGCCTGGTTCCAGTTCTTAACAGCCTATATTACAGTTTACTTGCGGTTCTGATGTTGGTCTTCAGAGTGTCAGCTCCTGGTCCTCAGAAGCCAACTATAGTAGGAGGGATCCTTAGAAGCAGGGTAGTGGAGCTGGGTAGATCCAGATTGCAGCAAAGCAGGGGTCCTCCCTGTGTTGGACGCAGTGGTCTGATACTGTGGTTCTTGGGGTGCTGTGAGGGGTCCCAGGTGACGGCAGGTGCCCAACAAAATAGTGGAACAACCTGCCGTCATTCCTGGGGCTTTAAATATCGCGCGCGGCGCGGGAGAAGGCGCAGCACGCCGAGTCGCACTTCCGCGTTCCAGCGTGGAACGCATAACAGAGCGCACCGGAAGTGACGCGCATAAGTCACTGTGGACGTCTGGGGGAAAGACAAGCGCTGTGGCTATAGAGAGAGGAACGCTGGTGGCATTACATACTCCCCTCCTCAAGGGTGCACCAACAGTGCTCTTTGTAGGACATGGTCGGTTAGGGTACCTACGATGGAATAGTTTAATGAGGCGGGGAGCATGGAGGTGTGAAGAGTCTTCCCAGGAGTCTTCGAGTTGACTGTAACCTTTCCAACGTATCAAGTACTGGAAAGTAGACCCCCTTCTCCTACAATCCAAAATTTTCTCAACTTCATATTCAGTTTCACCCAAAATGTCAACTGGAGGTGGGGGAGCTGAATCTCTGTTGGGGGAATGGGTTTGGTACAAATGGTTTTAGGAGTGAAACATGGAAAGAGGGGTGGATCTTCCAATCGGTTGGTAGAGTTAGTTTGACTGCCTTTGGATTTATCACATGTGAGATTGGAAAAGGGCCAGTGAATTGTCGGCCTAGTTTCTTGGAGGGTATCTTGAGACGTAAATTTTTGGTGGATAACCAAACTAGGTCTCCCACCTTGTAAACAGGTGGTTTTGATCTGTGAGCATCATAATACCGTTTTTGTCGTTTTTGAGCAGCTTCTAAGTTATTATGAAGAATTCGCAGAGTGTCCTTTAAGGTTGAAAGATAATGTCTTACAGCAGGAACTTTGTTTGAGAGCACATTGGACGGTAAACTTTGTGGGTGATAACCATAATTTGCATAGAATGGTGAAAATCTAGAAGAAGAGCTGGTGGCATTATTCTAAGAAAATTCAGCATGGGGAAGCAGATGGTACCAATCATCCTGTAAGTGTGTACAGTAACAACGTAAATATTGTTCTAGGGTCTGGTTGACCCTTTCTGTCTGGCCGTTTGTTTGAGGGGTGGTAAGCACTAGACATGCAATGGTCAATTCCTAGTGTTTTACATAAAGCTTTCCAGAACTTAGAGATGAACTGAGATCCTCGGTCAGAAATGATTTGAGAAGGAAGGCCATGTAGTTTGAGGACATTATTAATGAAGGCTGTTGCTGTTTCAGATGAAGTTGGTAAATCTTTTAAAGGAATGAAGTGAGCCATTTTTGTGAGTAAATCCACTGTGACCATAATAGTATTTGAGCCGTTTGACCGTGGGAGATCAACTATAAAATCCATCGAGACGACCTCCCAGGGCCGGTTTGGTATTGGAATGGAGGATAAGAGACCAAAAGGAGGTTTTCTTGAGAGTTTACTAGCACAGATGATTACTAGCACAGATGAGACAGGAATTGACGTATTCATGGACCATTTTTGCCAAATGGGGCCACCAATAATGTCTTTTAAGGAGGTGTATCGTCTTATTCAGGCATCCTCAAACTACAGCCCTCCAGCTGTTGCGGAACTACAAATCCCATGAGGCATTGTGAAATTCTGACATTCACAGACATGACTGAGCATGATGGGAAATGTAGTTCCTGAACAACTGGAGGGCCATAGTTTAAGGAACCCTGGTCTTATTGATTCCAGGGTGGCCAGCTAATGGGGAGTCATGTAAATGTTTGAGAAGTGTCAGTTGTAGGCTGGGAGGAACATATAACTTATTCTTAAAAGTATATGCACCATCTGATTGCCTTGAGGTTCCTTTGGGTAAGGAGGAGACATCCTTGGGTGTGTTCTGAGAGATTAGTTCTCGAAAGGAAGAGGCTATTCCAATAAAACGGTTAGAAGGGATGATGGATGAAGGAGGACTTTCAATGATCTCTTCTTCATTGGTCCAGGATAGGGAATCAGCCTTTAAATTCTGGGTCCCTGGTCTGTAAGATATAAGGAAGTCGAATCTATCAAAAAACAAGCTCCATCTTACTTGACGGGCAGAGAGAGTCTTGCAGGCCTTTAAGTGTTGTAAGTTACGATGATCAGTGAGAATCATTACAGGGTACATAGAACCTTCTAGGAGATGTCTCCAGTTTGCTAAAGCATCTCTTATTGCTAGGAGCTCCTTCTCACCAATAGGGTAATTTCTCTCTGCAGAATTTAGAGTTCTGGAGTAGAATGTGACTGGGTGTAGAGGTTCAGATAGGGTAGCTTGTTGTGAAAGAATGGCACCTAAAGCGAAGTGGGATGCATCCACTTCTAGTGTGAAATGACATTGTGGATCAGTTAGTTGGAGAATAGGAGCAGAGGTGTAGGAGAGTTTGGGTGCCTCAAAAGACTTCTGCGCTTGATTTGTCCAGGTGAAAGGTGTTTTCTTACTAGTTAAGGAATTCAGAGGTTTTACAATTTCTGAGAAATTCTTAATAAAACTCTGGTAATAATTTGAAAACCCAATGAATCGTTGCAAAGCCTTCCTGGACTGGGGAATAGGCCAGGAGAGAATACAATCAACCTTAGAACGATCCATCTGGATCCCGTCGGGAGTAATCTGGTATCCAAGAAATTAGATACTGGTTTGGTTGAAGACACACTTCTCCAGCTTAACGTATAATCGATGTGTTCTAAGCCTGGATAATACCCATCGTACATGTTTGGTATGTTCTTCAAGGTTGTCTGAGAAGATCAAAATGTCATCAAGATAAATTACCACGCAAATGTCCAACAAGTCACAAAAAATATCATTAATGAACCTTTGGAAAGTTGCGGGGGCATTGCACAACCCAAAAGGCATAACCGTATACTCGAATAGGCCGTAGCGAGTCTTGAAAGCAGTTTCCCATTCGTCCCCAGGACGGATTCGAATTAAATTATAAGCGCCCCTAAGATCTAGCTTTGTAAAGATTTTGGAGGTCTGGAGACGTTCTATAAGCTCCGGGATGAGAGGTAAAGGATACCGATTTTTTTATTGTGATGTTATTGAGGGACCTGTAATCAATTATTGGCCGGAGTGAACTGTCCTTATTCTTTACAAAAAACATGGCGGCGCTTGCTGGGGAAGTGGAAGGCCTAATGAAACCCTTCCTCAGATTATCATCGAGGTAGTGCTTGAGATGGGTAAGCTCCGGTTGGGATAGGGGATAAATTTGCGCGGTCGGAATGGGGGAGTCTGGAATGAGGTCGATCGGGCAATCATATATGCGATGAGGGGGGAGTATCTCCGCATTAGTCTTACTGAAAACATCGGAGAAATCATATAAGTAGGAAGGGAGAACAATGTTTTGTTCAGTTGTCAAAAGTAAATTGTATACGGGATAACAGGTATGTTCACAAAATGAGGAATCAAGTGTAATTGAGTTACTAGGCCAGTGGAAAGTTGGTTGGTGAAGGAGTAACCAAGGTAAGCCTAAAACTATTGGAAAAGTGGGTGAACGGATGATATCAAACACAAGGGTTTCCGTATGGCCATTGCCACAGGTGACCAACAAAGGTGAAGTTTGAGTGTTTACTGGCCCATATGAGGAAGTAGAGCCATCAATAAAAGTGACAGACAACGGATCTTTCTTTAACACACTTGGGATTTTATTTGAGTTAACAAATTCTATATCAATGAAATTGCCACAGGCACCGGTGTCAACCATCGCATCTAAGGTACTTCTATCTTGGTCCCACTGTAAAGTAAGCGTAAGAAAAACATAATTACTAGTGGAAGCTCGGGGCTTAGTAATCTTATTAATGCTATGGAGGTTACCTTCAGACCTCCTCTTAAGGAGTGGGCAAGTAGGGACAATGTGGTCAGGGGCAGAACAGTAAAGACATAGATTTTGGGCTCTGCATCTTTGTTTCTCTTCTGGGGATAGTGGGCCTTTGATTGCTGCGATCTCCATTGGAACCTCCTTTGGTGGGGACCTGGACCTTCTGGGAGGTGTAGGCTGATATGAGTTAATTCGTTCGGCCTGTCTCTCTCTAAGTCTACGGTCAATGGAGAGAGAGAGGTGCATGAGATCCTCCAGAGAAGTGGGAATTTCAACTCCGGCTAGTTCGTCTTTCATTGGTTCTGAGAGTCCGAGACGAAATTGATTTCTGAGAGAAATATCAGTCCACATAGTTTCACGGCACCAGCACTTAAATTCGGAGATGTAATCCTCAACTGGTCTTTTACCTTGCTTAAGGTTTCTGATGCTGTTCTCTGCTGTGAGTTGTTTGTTAGGGTCCTCATAGAGAAGGGACATTTCATCTAGGAAAGTGTTAAAAGTTCAGAGTAAGTCACCATGTTCCTCAACGTAGGCATCAGCCCAAACTCTTGGTTCCCCTTTGAGATAAGATATCAACGTAAGAATTCTGATTCTTTCAGTATGGTAGGTACGGGGGCGTAACTCGAACATAAGACGGCAAGAACTAATAAATTGACGAAAATTTTTCCTGTCTCCTGAAAAGGGTTCAGGAGCGCAGACCTTGGGTTCAGGTCGATCCCTTGGTTGAGCAAAATTATGATTCCGGAGTGCCTCGTTTTCCAAACGGAGGTCGTTCACAGTATTGGTAAGAGTATTCACTCGCTGTGACAGTCCAACCAAATGATTGATAAGTTCCGCTGGATCCATTAGGTTATGTATTGGTTCCACTATTATGTTACGGTCACGTAAACTCTGAACAAAACTCAATGGAATTCCAGCTAGAGAGGTTTCTCAGCATAAACCACAACTGCACTCTCTTGTGTGAACAGAAAGTTAAGGGTTTAAATCCTCACAACCTCTATCTGGGAACCAACCCTGAGTGTGGGTACTCAGTCAAAACATAAGTAAACATAGGTTTAATAAGGATAGATAAATTGGTGAGTCAAAGCTAGCAATAAATTAGTGTGACCCTGTAGCTCCGGGTCATCTATAGGTGGGTATCAAGGAGAGTCTTCAGCGACAGTTCATATACAGGGTACTTGTGTGTTAAACGATCTAATGATCAATCAGGAATCAATAACACGAGCGATAGCTACAAAGAAATGGGAAATCCCACAGCCCAAGTCTGGTTCCAGTTCTTAACAGCCTATATTACAGTTTACTTGCGGTTCTGATGTTGGTCTTCAGAGTGTCAGCTCCTGGTCCTCAGAAGCCAACTATAGTAGGAGGGATCCTTAGAAGCAGGGTAGTGGAGCTGGGTAGATCCAGATTGCAGCAAAGCAGGGGTCCTCCCTGTGTTGGACGCAGTGGTCTGATACTGTGGTTCTTGGGGTGCTGTGAGGGGTCCCAGGTGACGGCAGGTGCCCAACAAAATAGTGGAACAACCTGCCGTCATTCCTGGGGCTTTAAATAGCGTGCGCGGGAGAAGGCGCAGCACGCCGAGGCGCACTTTCGCGTTCCAGCGTGGAACGCATAACAGAGCGCACTGGAAGTGACGCGCATGAGTCACTGCGGACGTCTGGGGGAAAGACAAGCGCTGTGGCTATAGAGAGAGGAACGCCGGTGGCGTTACAGTATGCAAGACAACACTTCTTCTCTCTCTGTCTTCATCCTCTGGTTCTTCTCCCTCCACTGATGTCTTATTTCGCTGCCAGGCCTCTTCTCTCCGCTGTCTTCTCTCTCTGCTGGGTCTCCTCTCTGCGCTGTCTTCTCCCTTTGGTCTTCCTTCGATGTTCTCTTGACGCTCTCTCATGCTGTAATGCTGGGTCCGCCATGTGACATTACTTACAGTACAGACCAAAAGTTTCCAAGAGTTTGAACTATGAAAATTGTAGATTCACACTGAAGGCATCAAAACTATGAATTAACACATGTGGAATTATGTACACAAAGTGTGAAACAACTGAAAATATGTCATATTCTAGGTTCTTCAAAGTAGCCTCCTTTTGCTTTGATTACTGCTTTGCACACTCTTGGCATTCTCTTGATGAGCTTCAAGAGGTAGTCACCTAAAATGGTCTTCCAACAGTCTTGAAGAAGTTCCCCAAACCATCTTGATTGGGTTCAGGTCCGGTGACTGTGGAGGCCAGGTCATATGGCGCAGCACCCCATCACTCTCCTTCTTGGTCAAATAGCCCTGAATGGTCCAACTAAACGCAAACCGGATGGAATAGCATGCCGCTGCAAGATGCTGTGGTAGCCATGCTGGTTCCAAATAAATCCCCAACAGTGTCACCAGCAAAGCACCCCCACACCATCACACCTCCTCCTCCATGCTTCACGGTGGAAACCAGGCATATAGAGTCCATCTGTTCACCTTTTCTGCGTCGCACAAAGACACGGTGGTTGGAACCAAAGATCTCAAATTTGCACTCATCAGACCAAAGCACAGATTTACACTGGTCTAATGTCCATTCCTTGTGTTCTTTAGCCCAAACAAGTCTTTTCTGCTTGTTGCCTTTCTTTAGCAGTGGTTTCCTAGCAGATATTTTACCATGAAGGCCTGATTCACACAGTCTCCTCTCAACAGTTGTTCTAGAGATGTGTCTGCTGCAAAAGGGGGCTACTTTGAAGAACCTAGAATATGACATATATTTTCAGTTGTTTCACACTTTTTTGTTATGTATATAATTCCACATGTGTTTATTCATAGTTTTAAAGCCTTCAGTGTGACTCTACAATTTTCATGGTCATGAAAATAAAGAAAACTCTTGGAATGAGAAGGTGTGTCCAAACTGTTGGTCTGTACTGTATATAGGCATGGGGCGTGGTCACCCAGTGATATCATCCAGGGGCCCTGCCCTCTTGTGCCATCACATCCTGGGGCATGATGGGGCAGTGAGGATGAAGACATAGCCAGAGGGAGAAGAAATCGGGAGAAGAGACGCCGGAGCTACCTATTCACATAGAGGAGGGGGCGAGATCAGGGGGCCCCCATAAAGGGAGTTTTAAGATTCTGATCAGCCCTCCGACAAGCACCGGACAGGTTTGTCGAAAAGAGGTCCTTGTCCCCATCAACATGGGGAAAAGGTGCTTTGGGGTGGGGGGCGCAGGGGCCCCAAAGCACCCACTCCCCCATGTTGTGGGCATGTGGCCTGGTATAGTTCAAGAGGGGGGTTGGGCGCTCAATTGTGCTCACCACCTTTCTTGATCTGCTGGGCTGCTTTCTTGGATAAGGGTCTGGTATAGATTTGGGAGGGGGGGCCTCATGCATTTTTTTTGGACGTGGGGTTTCCCCTTGAAATCCATACCAGACCAAAGGGTGTGGTATGGTCTTTGAGGGGGGACTCTATGCTGTTTTTTTATTTAATTTTTTATTTTGGTATGGAGTTTGCCCTCAAGATTCATACCAGAATCAAAGTGTCTGGTATTGTTGGGATCAAAGTTGGAATCCATTCCTTGAAGTCAGACTTCAAGTCGCAGGGCAAAGTCGATTCCACAGTCTTACAACTGTTGTTGTCGTACCAGTGTGAATCCAGCCTAAATAGC
Source organism: Rana kukunoris (assembly GCA_029574335.1). Taxonomy (NCBI): domain Eukaryota; kingdom Metazoa; phylum Chordata; class Amphibia; order Anura; family Ranidae; genus Rana; species Rana kukunoris. Next base: position 33,359,383 of record CM056058.1, read on the forward strand.
TGTTCTGTGAAGCCCTCAGTGGTTTGTTGGTTGAACCTTGGTAAACAAACAGCATCATGTAGGCCAAGGACCAGACAGGTCAGCGATAAAGTTGTGGAGAAGTTTAAAGCAGGGTTAGTTTCTAAAAAAAATATCCCAAGCTTTAAACATCTCACAGAACACTGTTCAATCCATCATTCGAAAATGAAAAAAGTATGGCACAACTGTAAACCTACCAAGACATGGCGATCCACCTAAACTGACAGGCCGGGCAAGGAGAACATTAATCAGAGAAGCAGCCAAAAGGCCCGTGGTAACTCTGGAGGAGGTGCAGAGATCCACAGCTCAAGTGGGAGAATCTGTCCACAGGACAACTACTAGTTCTAGTTCACACCAGACGCAGTTCCGTGCGCTTTTTTTCTGCGCTAAAAATGCATGCACAGTTTTTTACATGTATTCCAATGGCTCTAGTTCACACCAGTGCAGTCAGTTTCCGTTGCAGAAACTGACTGGAACTGACTGTATTGGTGCAGAATAAAGGAACTGCATCTGGTGTAAACTGGCCCTTAGCCATTTACTCCACAAATCTGACCTTTATGGAAGAGTGGCAAAAAGAAAGCCATTGTTGAAAGAAAGCCATAAGAAGTCCCATTTGTAGTTTGCAAGAAGCCATGTGGGGGACACAGCAAACATGTGGAAGAAGGTGCTCTGGTCAGATGAGACCAACATTTTACTTTTCCCTGTTCGTCTTTCAGGACAGCCACCGTAGAGAGACACAGGCTCCTCCCCTCTTAGGAAACACTGCCTTCCAATTAAAGATTTAAAGCTCATCTTCCCTCCAGCTCCTGAGTTTATGGTGTTTTTTTCCGGCAGGGAGACACCGCTGGGGACCAAGGGCCAGAAAGCTGGGGAAGCTGAGGTCAGTATTCTTGAGGGGGGGGGGGGGGAGCTGGTCTCTCCATTCCTCAGACCTTCTACAGCAACCCGGTTAGCTAGTGAGCTACATACCTGGGGTACTTGCCGTGCTTGCATTCCGAGGAGGTCCTTTTCCTTTACGCACAGGGGCGACGATGCAGGCGGCGTGTCATTTTTCTGTGTAAAACACAGTCGGCCAGGAAGCTGGGGCTGGACCAGACGACGAGTGATGTCAGTTACGGGAGGGGCGGGCACTTCCACCGGATACGCGTCTCTTGGTCCCAGACGCCGCAGAGTGAAATAGGACCAAACGCTGAGCTGGTGCGGCCTTCTCTTGCAGCCGTAGGGACGGCACCTTTTAGCGTTTGCGACCACAATCCTCAGGGGAGAGGAGACTTTGCGCGCACCTCCGGATGACAACAGCACTAGGATGTGTTTCCTTACTATATTGCTGACCGCTTCACTGGTGTTTTTTCTCCTGGTGGTCGGGGAGTTTAGGAGCTGTATCTGGGACCCTGGTGGTGGTTGGTCCTGGGGGGAGCACTCCTGGTGGTTATCTGTTACAGCGCTGGTGGGCTCTCACTCATGGTTACTCTCTGCTTTTGTTTGTGCTTTTCTGCAGAAATCCACAGAGAAATCGGCCCACAATTCCAAGAAGTGTCCCTCCTGTAGAACTTCTTTGGAGGAAAATTGGAACAAGGCACTTTTCAAACGATGCATTGAGAGGCTAATTAGAGAGAGAGAGGCAGAGCAGGGTCCTGACCTAGAAGCATCCGTGAAAGAGCTTTCCAGCTCCTCTCAATCATTTAAGGATCTTTTTGCTAGTTTTCAATTGCCCCAGAGCAGCCCTTCTCCAGCGCAACAGATTGTTCCACCTAGTCCAGTGGTACTTCCCTCTGTGAGCAGGAAGAAGCCTGGAGACTTCAAAGAGGACGCTGAGGTGGAGCCAGACAGTGCCGCTTCTAGCTCCCAGGGGGAGTCAGATGGAGAAGGGATGGAGGGGGAGTCTTCCAGAACCTCTCGCTACAAACTTTCTCTCGAAGAGGTGGAGGATCTACTAGGAGCTATCAACACTCCTTTGGAGGTACCAGAAGAGAAGAAGTCACTGTCGCTCCATGATCGGATGTACATGGGCCTGGGAGAACAAAAGAAAAACGTTTTTCGGTCCATCAAAAAGGAATGGCAAGATCCGGAAAGAAAACCTTTCTTTTCAAACGCTTTGAAAACGCTTCTCGCAGGTGTCCAGACACACGGACCTGGCCTTTGAAGACATGGGGTTGCTTTCAGACCCCATGGACAGAAGGATGGATTTGCTTCTGAAAAAATCCTGGGATACTTTACAAGGGAACCCAAAGCCTGCCATGGCAGCCACAGTGGTAGCTCGCAATCTGGAGCATTGGCTCACACAGATTAAGGCACACATTGAGGCAGGGACACCTAAAGGAACTATATTGTCTTCTTTCCCAATGCTACCAAATGGTGTGGCGTATTTAGAGGAGCATCTGCAGAGTCTGTACGTATGTCTGCAAGGCCCGCAGCATTGTCCAATTCGGCAAGGAGGGCCTTATGGCTCAAGATGTGGCAAGGGGATAGCGCTTCTAAAGTTAAGCTGTGCAGAATCCCCCTTACAGGTGATCTGCTGTTTGGGCCAGGCTTGGAGGCTGTTCTGGACCGAACAGCCGATAAGAAAAAGGCCTTCCCCATTAAGAAAAAGTTTGGGGGGCAGGCCAATAGAAAATTTTGGTCTCAAAAGAAGGTGGAAGCCACAAAACCAAAAGGGAAGAAGAAGTTTTGGGGGCAGAAGGGCTCTCCTGAACAGCCACAAAAGCCACAGTGACGGAGTCAAAGTGGGAGGAAGGTTGGGGGCCTTTCTCCCACAATAGGAAATGATCACCAGCAATCAGTTTGTGCTAGGGATCATAAGGCGAGGATACAAGTTGGAATTCGCACATCCCCCCCCATTCAGACTTCTGGTCACCGAATTGCCAAAGTGCAAAGAAAAATCATCTGCACTTCTTTCCTCCCTTCAGGAGTTGGAGGATCAAGAGGTGGCTGCTTCGGGTCCCAACAGAGGAGACAGGCAGGGGCTTCTACTCCCACATCTTCGTGGTCTGCAAAACCCTCCGGGAAATTCTGACTTATACTGAATTTGAAGCCCCTAAATGTCTGTCACATACAAAAGATTCCGGATGGACTCAATTTACTCTGTAAGGACACTTCTCCCTCCGAACTGTTTTATGGCATCAATAGACCTGAAGGATGCCTATCTACACATCCCCATAGCGGAGGGCTATCAGAAGTTTCACCTACATTTCAAAGCTCTTCCCTTCTGGCTCTCCTCTCCCTCCCCCCTGCATCTTCACCAAAGTAATGGTGGAGGTCCTGGCGTTCCTTCGTCTCAAGGGCATCTCAGTGTTGGCGTACCTGGACGACCTGTTGTTGTTCGCATCTTCCCCGGAAAAGCTATTCCAGGACCTCCAGGTAGCAAGGAATATCCTGGTGAACCTGGAATGGCTCTTGAACCTGGAGAACCTGGAGAAAATCTAGTCTGACGCCCTCACAAAGGGTCACCTTCCTGGGTTACGTATTGGACTCAACCAGGCAGATGGTTTTTCTTCCTGCAGAAAAGGTTCAGAAGGTGGACAAGGCAATGTTGCTCCTTCAGGGCAGCTCTCAATAAGGAAAGCCATGTCAGCCTTGGGTCTGCTGACGTCTACACTTCTGGCCGTGCAGTGGGCAGGGCTGCATTTTGGTCCCCTACAACTGTACATCTTAAGTGTCTGGGACCACAATCCAGGGTCTCTGGACTGCCTAATATCAGTACCGGTTCAGGTCAAGAGGGCCCTCTGGTTGTGGAGGAAGGGGGCGAACCTGTTACAAGGTCTGGAATGGATCTTTCCAATATCCAGAAAATTAACGACGGACACCAGTGGCACAGGGTGGGGATCACACCTAAATTCCCATCTGGTGAAGGGCACCTGGAAAAAAAGAGGACTCAAGGAGATCCTCGAATTGGAGGGAACTGAAGGCAATAGATTTAGCCCTCACAGCCTTTCAAAGGGAGCTTCAGGACCAGCATGTACAGGTCCGGTCGGACAACGCCTCCGCGGTAGCCTATATCAACAAACAGGGGGGCACCAGGAGCGGATCCTTGTGGGATCCGACAGAATCCATTCTCAGGTGGGCGGAGGCCAATGTCTTTCAGCAGTTCATCTGAAGGGGATACAGAACCAGGTTGTGAACTTCCTCAGCAGGAAAAAGCTGAGTGAGGGCGACTGGGTGCTGAACCAAGAGGTTTTTAATATGATCACTCAAAGGTGGGGAATGCCCGAGGTGGATCTGTGCGCTTCAAGGGAAAATGCCAAGACACAGCTCTTTTTCTCCCTGAACAGGTGGGACGGAGCTCTAGGGGTGGATGCTCTGGCTCAGACCTGGCAATTCTCCAGGTGTTATGCTTTCCCCCCTCCGGTTCTGATTCCGGCAGTCTTGAGAAAACTGCAGGGGGAGAATACAATGCTTATCCTGATTGCACCTCATTGGCCCAGAAGGCCATGGTTTTCCATCCTGAAGGGCTTATCAGTGGAGCCTCCCTGGATTCTGCCAATCCGGGAAGATCTTCATGCTCAGGGTCCAATCTGTTGTCCGCAAGTAGAGAGGTGTAATCTAGCAGCTTGGCTTCGGAAGAGGAGCTGCTAAGGGGCAAAGGCTTCTTGGAACGTTTAATAACAACTCTTTTAAGTTGCAGAAAGAGGGAAACGCAAGCCATCTACTTAAAAGTTTGGAAGTGCTTTCAACAACTGGTGCTCGGAAAGCTCTTTCAATGTTCATAGCCCTGTGGCTGTGTTAGAATTTTTGCAGTCTGGGGCAGATAAGGGCCTAGCCATTAGCACTCTAAAGGGTTAGGTTTCAGCGTTAAGTGTCTTTTTGGAAAAGCAGTTAGCAACTGATCCATGGGTATCTAGGTTCTTTAAAGCCTTGAGTAGGAGGAGACCAGTTGGAGCCCCCACCTTCCCAGTATGGCATCGCTCCTTGGTCTTACAGGCTTTCACAGGAGAACAGTTTGAGCCATTAGAAAGCTGTACGTTAAAGGTGATCACACTTAAGACTGTGTTCCTAGTCGCGGTCACCACAGCTAGAAGAGTAAGTGAACTCGAAGTCCTTTCTATTAGGGCACCTTTTTTTCAGGTTTTTTCGGATTGCGTAGTTTTCAAAACCGATCCGGCCTTCTTGCCGAAGGTATCTTCAGGCCTGTGAACCCAGGCCTGAGATGTTTAGTAACATAATGGGGTTAAAAAAACAAAAATAAGTACAAAAATAGCAAATAATCGCTACTGTAAGGGGTTATTTTTTTTACTGTGGGACAGTGAAAGTAATATGTACAGTAGCGATTTGCTTTTTTGTACTATAAAGGGCTTATTTTAGTTTTTTTTAACCCCATTATGTTTCTGGCCAATTAATCGGTTATGAAAATTGTAATCAATTAATTTCATAATCGATTAGTTTGCGATTAATTGATTCGTTGTTTCGGCCCTAGATGTGACATGTCCTCTACACCCGCCTACACAACGAAGCTGCATTTGACGGCTCAATGTGGGATCAGGCCGGATCGGCTTCAGAAAATGTATGTATACTGATTTATTCTTTTAGATAGGTTAGTGTTAGATGGTGGATGTCTAAAGATGTAGCGATTTAAGTTTGATCAACACTGATGGGGTGTCATGGGTCTAAAAGACTGATATCTTCATAAAGAGTACCTGTCACCTGTTATCATACCCTTCACACACCTCTCCATGTACTATCCTCTCTCGTACCATCCACATTTTCTCACCTGCACACACTGTCTCTTGTCATACCCTCCTCATTGTTCTTGCTGTCATGACACCTGCATATACTGCCCCGTGTCTATGCACAAACTGCTTGCTGCCATACTCTGCACACTCCTCTTCGGAATACACTGTAAGCCACAACATTTCTTCTGCATTGTTTTTTGCTATACCCAACCTTGCCCATTTTGGAACAGGTACATTTATGCTAGTTATATATAAAAATATTCCTGATTTCATGGACAGCTACAGTTTCTTTACAGAATCCTCAAGTTTACCCTCCCTAGCTCCTAAGTTACACATTTAGGGCCAGATTCTCAGAGGCGTTACGACGGAGTATCTCAGATACCCCGTCGTATCGCCTTTTTTTTGTCCTCGTATCTATGCGAGTGATGCTTAGCATCACTTTTGCATAGATACGCTTCTACATCCGACAAGTGTAAAAGCATTACACTTTCGGATCGTAGGTGTAATGACAACTCCGGCCACTAGGTGGCCTTCACGTTGTTTTTTCATTTGCATATGCAAATGAGGCTAGTACGGCGATTTCCGAACGCTTTTACGCCGCCCCGTCGTCGCGTACGTCGTTTACGGACTCGTAAGGTTACCCCAGCTTCTATGTGGAGTAACCTTACGAAGTTCCGTCGGGTGCCGTCGGACGCCATGTTAAGTATGGCGTCGGGTCAGCGTTGGCTTTTTCCGTCGCTTACGTCGTTTTACTAACTCGTTCACGAATAGGGACTTGCGTAAATGACGGTCACGTCGTTTTGACGTCGGTTTCAACGACGCTTCCCGACGTGAGCTGGAGCATGCGCACTGGGCTTTTTCCCCGGCCGGCGCATGCGCAGTTCGTTCGACGCGGGGGCGCGCTTAATTTAAATACAAGCCGCCCCATTTGAATTGCGCGGGTTTACGCCTGGCGATTTACGAGACGCCGGCGAAAACTACGGAGCAAGTGCTTTGAGAATAAAGCACTTGCTCTAGTACGCAGCGGCGGCGTAGTGTAAATGGCTTACGCTACGCCGCCGAAAATATATAAGAATCTGGCCCTTAGAGTTAGATTGAAAAAAAAAAATTATCACAAGTCCATCTAGTTCAACCAGAATAAAAAATAAAGAAATACAACACAATATAGAATATAGAAAGCCTCCATATACAGAACCCTATTCCCACAGTGAATCCAAAGAAAGGCAAAAAACCCCTATAAAGCATGGACCAATTTGCTCCAGCAGTAGAAAAAAGACTGTCCTGATCCCCTGAATGCAGATACTCACTCATTAAATAAGCGGTGTAAGGGAATTGAAGAGCTGGGGGTGGAAAATCGTCAAAATACTGATCTTACCAGAGAATAATTGTGCAGGAGGGTGTGTCGCCACAAGTCTTGGCCACTGGAGGACAGGAAGGTTTTGCTCTCAGCAAGCCAAAAAAATGAGCATGCTGAGATGGATGTGCCCTCATACCTAGTGTGGTCAGTTTTTTAATAGTAAAGCAAGGGAACTGGCGCAAACACACTAGGTACAGTATTTTTACACAAAAGAAGCAAACACCAGATCATTTATAATACAATTACATGGTACAACAGACATACATCAAGAGTAGTCTTTAAATGGACCTTGTTTATGTGGCGTGAACCACCAGGTTCTGCAAGCAGGTGGCCTATATTAGTGTATGGGGACACAATTCCTCTACAAACACAGCCGCTTTTCCCAAATTGAAAGGTGTGCGAGAGAGTGGCCCAAAATGCACACTGTTTGATAGTGTAGCAGAGTTAAAGGTGTTGTTAACTCACTAAGTTAAAATTACACCTTCCTCTGTATGTATTCCTGCAATGTGCCCTGTGTCTTATAAAAATAATGCTGCTATATACCATTGGAGGAGCGGTATACACACCTCTCTTTCACTGATCCAAAGATGCGGCTAGCAGCAGGCTTGCACACTGGAGACACAGCAGCTGCTGTTTAGGGTCAGTCTGCAGGCGCTATTTTTAGCTCAATAGCGCCTGAAAACCGATCCAGTGTGAAAGGGGTCTAACACCACCAAACAGCCCACACACCAAAACAAAACAATAATTTTTTTAATTAAATATAGCATCGAACAAACAGGATCCCAACAGTTACAGAAAAGATGCTTCTCACAGGTCTGACGTGTGAGAAGCAGGAAGTGGTCTGGAGAGGAGGTATAGGAGGCATTGAACACCGTAAAATCGGGGCTGCAGATTCGGGATTCAGGTGACACTACCCGAACCGCTTAGTACTACAGCACTTTATACACGATTATCTGATTATGTCAATGTGAGTTGAATGTGTGTAGAGCATTTTTACATATATTAAACATTTTTTAAACGGTATTGCACTATTTTATGCCTCTATTATTTTCCATATATGATACATATGAGGAGGCTTGGTGGAAGTGACCAGGAGAAATTGGTGCCCTCTAAAAGCTGGACTACTATCAGGAGCAGGAGGTGACCAGTGTGGAGCATCAGCATACAGCAGTCAGTATATATAGTAAAAGGAGGCAAAAGGAAGATCCCAGCCAGCTGCTGATTACTACTATAGGCTTATTTCTTTCTCGTACATCACGGGACACAGAGCGGCATATTCATTACTATATGGGTTATATGGAGTACCTTCAGGTGTGGACACTGGCAATCTCAAACAGGAAGTCCCCTCCCTATATAACCCCCTCCCCTAGAGGGAGTCCCTCAGTTTTTTCGCCAGTGTCTTAGGTGTTGGTCACGGAATAGCTTTGCTCCACATCCTTGGGATTAAGGGCGGGCTAACCGGATCTGTCCAAGGAGCCTCAGTGCCAAAGTGGACAGTACCCGGGCCCCAAACCGTGGGGTTTTGCCTATAATGCTCCTCTTTGGAGGGCTGGACCCTGGGCCCAGGACTTGGAGTTTGTAAAAACCATAAGTTCCTGTTTGCCAGGGTGCTATATAGGTCCAGGACAGTGGGTACCTTCATAGGACCCCAGGGCCTGAAGGTCTACTACGCTACCCACGGAGATGGGAGAAGATTGGATCAGTTTGCTGGACAAACATCCTGCAGCATGGAGCAGGTAAGGGGGAGCCTGCGGGACTTGGTTCGACAGCAGGCTCTCCGGGGTAACCTAAAAGGGGGGATAGCCTAAGTATGCTCTGCATGGGCAACCTTGCTCACTATGTCTGAGAGAGACAGGATGACACCTTTTTTCCCCCATCACTAGGTTCCCCTGTCTAAGAATGTGTTGCTAGCTAACCTGCTGCTTTCTTCCTAGGACTAGTAAGGATCCCTAGGGGCCTTTTGGAGAGTCCTACCTGGCCGGGGGTTTGAATCTGCCGCCTGTTTCTGCAGTCCTGGGTCTCCAGCAGCGCGGCTCCTCCATGTTCCTCCTGTTCCGGCATGCGCGCGCACGTCTTATAGACGTTTTTCGCGCCGTTCAGACAGGAGGGCGGGGGGGGGGGGCGTGCCTGCGGCGTCATACAGGGGCGCGCCTTGTGCTGTTATAGATCAGCAGGCATTGTCAGTGCTCAGTCTGAGGCTGATTTCAGAAGGAGAGGACGCAGAGCGGCAGAACAGTGACTCCCGGTGGCGGAAGAGGGGTAGTACATGCTGGACTTTGTTCCAATGCCTTTTTTGTTAAGCCAAGAAATTCCCCTTTTTGCAGCAGGTTGGAGGCTGGCAAACTAAGTTGGGGTCACTGTATGTTTTAAAAAATAAAATATATATAATATATATTTAAAAAACATACGGGATCCCATCAGTTTTTGGGCATTAGTGATCTATTGTCCCCTAAGCTCTGGTTTTGTACTCCTGGCCACTACAGTCTGTTGTTGTGGGCGGAGTCCCTCGATTTTGTATTATGGCTTCCAAAGGTTCGGGGTCAAAGGGTACAAAAAAGACCAAAAAACAAAGGGGTTCCCCTTCTGATTCTGATGATATGCCGATACTTTCCCCGCAACTTATTAACATAAAGGGCGCCTTGGATGAGCCATTAGGGGGATCTGGTGCGGAGGCTGGCCCAGATCAGCCCAGCCCTGTGTTTATCACAGAGGAGATGCTAGCCGTATCCCTAGGGGGGCTAGAAGAGAGAATAGCAGCATTGATCGCTAGAGCTATTCCTGGTAAGAAACGGGTTAGATCCCCATCACCAAGAGGTGTATCCTCAGATGCTGAGATTCTCTCTCCGGAGGAATTGGAATCACAGGAGGATCAACTAGACCTGAACCAAGAGGGTTCAGGGATTGAGGGATCTGCCTCTGAGGAACCATTTTCAGACTCCCAGACAGAAAGACTGTGGGTACAGTCTTTGACGGACATGGTCCGCTCGGCATTTAGTTTACCATTGCCAGAGCCTCAGGTTCCTCCGGTATCCTCTCTGGGCTCTTTGAAAGCTCCGTTAAGCAACGCAGTGTTTCCGGTCCATCCTCTCTTGGAGGAATTGATCTTTCGGGATTGGGTACGGCAGGACAGGATTTTTCTGCCACCGAAAAGATTTGCGGTCATTTACCCCATGGAGGAAAGATTCTCCAAGAGGTGGAGGCTCCCAGTAGTGGATGCAGCCATCTCATGTGTGAATAAATCACTAACTTGCCCGGTGGAAAACATACATATGTTTAAAGATCCGGTTGATAAAAGGTTAGACACTTTTAAAAGCATCCTTTGCTACGGCAGGAGCAGTGGTACAGCCAGCTGTGGCTGCGATTGGTGTTTGTCAGGCGTTAAAAGACCAGACAAAAGAAATGTTAAAGGACATGCCTACCCAACAAGCAGAAGAGTTTTCTGACATTCCCAGAGCTCTGTGTTTTGCGGTAGATGCTATAAAGGATTCCATCCAGCAGGCCTCTCGTTTATCACTATTTTTGGTGCACATGAGAAGGCTCTTATGGTTGAAGAACTGGGCGGCGGAGCCCCCATGCAAAAAGCTTCTGGCAGGGTTTCCCTTCCATGGAGGACGACTCTTCGGAGAGGATCTGGATAAATATATTCAGACTATTTCAAATGGCAAGAGTACCCTTTTACCGGTCAAAAAGACATTCCGGGGTCCTACATTTAAAAGGCAGCTCTTTCCTGTCTCGGGGCCCTCAAATTCCAGGCAGTATCGACGGCCGCCTGCACGATCCAACGTTAACAGTAGATCGCAGGGACAGGCCCCTGGGGGTAAGAGGCCATGGTATCGCAAGCCGACAAAGACAGCCCCTAAGTCTGCCTTATGAAGGGGCGCCCCCACTCTCGCGGGTGGGGGGAAGGCTTCGTTTCTTCTCAGAAGTTTGGGAAGCCAAGATCCCCGACAAATGGGTCCGGGCATCTGTAACCACAGGCTACAGACTGGAGTTTCTAAGGTATCCTCCGCCTCATTTTCAAGAATCAAGGCTACCAAGGGATCCAGCAAGGAAGGCCTCATTGCTGGCAGCTTTGGATCACCTGCTCTGCCAGGACGTAATAATAGAGGTGCCAGCCCAAGAGCAAGGGCTAGGTTTCTATTCCAATCTCTTTGTCATACCAAAGCCCAACGGCGATGTCAGGCCAATCTTGGACCTAAAGAGGTTAAACGGTTACCTAAGGGTTCGTTCCTTCCGGATGGAATCCATCCGGTCAGCAGCCGCCGCGCTTCAGAAGGACGATTTTCTGGCCTCCATAGACATAAAGGATGCTTACCTTCATGTACCAATCTTTCAGTCGCATCAAAGATTTTTACGCTTCGCGGTGGGGCAGCGACACTTCCAGTTCAGGGCGCTCCCCTTCGGGCTGGCCACGGCCCCCCGGGTATTCACGAAGATCCTAGCCCCAGTTCTGGCCAATTTAAGGATCCAAGGGGTCACAGTCCTAGCATACTTGGACGACCTTTTAATCATAGATCACTCACGGCCGGGTCTGCAAAAGGCAGTAAACCTCACGGTTCGGTACCTCGAAGAATTCGGCTGGGTCCTAAACCGGGGAAAGTCAGCGTTCCAGCCTACAAAGCAGTTGGAATACCTCGGCATGAGGTTAGACACAGAACAGCAAAGGGTGTTCCTGCCCCTGGTAAAGATCGAGGCTATCAAGGGGTTGGTTCAGTTGGTTCTAAACAAGAAAAAACCAACTATTCGCCTGTGTATGCGAGTACTAGGCAAGCTAGTGGCCACGTTCGAGGCAGTACCATACGCTCAGATCCACACTCGCGTCCTACAGGCAGCCATTCTAGCAGCCTGGGGCAAGAGGGCACATGCCTTAGAGTCCCCTTTGACGCTATCATCAAGGGTCCGACAAAGCCTGGCCTGGTGGTTGAACCCCCAGAATCTTCTAAAGGGAAAATCCTTCAGCCCTGTTGTCTGGAAGGTAGTTACCACAGACGCCAGCCTGGCAGGCTGGGGGGGCGGTCTTCGAGGGGTTCTCTCGCCAGGGAACTTGGGTGAAAGCAGAGAGGCAGCTCCCCATCAATATCTTGGAGATCAGAGCTGCTCGCTTAGCCCTTCTGGCATGGACCTCCAGATTAAAGGGGTTCCCGGTGAGAATCCAGTCAGACAATGCCACGGCGGTGGCATACATAAACCACCAAGGGGGAACCAGGAGTCGGGCCGCTCAGAGGGAGGTGAGCTTGATTTTTCAGTGGGCAGAGGTTCATGTACCCTGCATTTCGGCGATATTCATTCCCGGAGTGGACAACCTGCAGGCAGACTTCTTAAGTCGCCAGAGTCTGTTGCCAGGGGAGTGGTCTCTGCATCCCCAGGTCTTTCAGACAATCTGCCAGAGGTGGGGAATGCCAGACGTAGATATAATGGCATCCAGGTTCAACAAGAAACTAGACAGGTTCGTGTCTCGAGCAAGGGATCCTATGGCCTGCGGAACCGATGCGTTGGTTTGCCCTTGGCATCAATTCAAACTTCTATATGCATTCCCTCCGCTACAGTTACTCCCTCGCCTGTTGCGCAAGATCAGAGTGGAGCACAAGCCAGTCATTCTAGTAGCTCCGGCTTGGCCCCGGAGGACTTGGTACTCACTAGTCCTGAAGATGGCAGTGGGAGACCCTTGGACTCTTCCTCTACAACCAGACCTACTCTCACAAGGCCCGATCCTCCACCCTACATTACGGCGTCTAAATTTGACGGCCTGGAGGCTGAATCCCTGATTCTCAGGGGTAGAGGTCTGTCTAGGCAGGTAATTCCTACCCTGATTAGGGCTAGAAAGCCGGTCTCCAGGGTGATTTATTACAGGGTGTGGAGGAACTACGTAGGCTGGTGTGAATCCAAAAGATGGAATTCCCGCAAATATACTATTGATAGGGTGTTAAGTTTTCTCCAGCTAGGAGTGGATAAAGGCCTGGCACTAAGCACAATCAAGGGACAGATCTCAGCTCTGTCAGTGTGGTTTCAGAGGCCGCTGGCCACCCACTCGCTGGTAAAGACCTTCTTACAGGGGGTCTTGCGTATTAATCCTCCTGTCAAGTCACCAATTTGTCCATGGGACTTAAATCTTGTCCTGTCCACTTTACAGAAACAACCCTTTGAGCCGTTGGCTGAGATTCCTTTAGTCTTACTGACAAGAAAGTTGGTTTTCTTGGTCGCCATAGTTTCGGCCAGGAGAGTGTCAGAATTAGCAGCCTTATCGTGTAAGGAACCATATCTCGTTCTGCATAAGGACAGGGCAGTTCTCCGGCCCCATCCTTCCTTTCTACCAAAGGTTATATCCAAATTTCACTTGAACCAGGATTTGGTACTTCCATCCTTCTTTCCAAAACCCACATCTAGAAAGGAGGGGTTGCTGCATACCTTGGATATTGTCCGGGCCATGAAGGCCTATCTTAAAGCTACAGAAAAGATCCGGAAGACAGATGTGTTATTCGTTCTACCAGAGGGCCCCAAGAAGGGGCAGGCAGCTGCAAAATCCACCATCTCGAGATGGATTAGACAATTAATCATTCAAGCCTACGGTTTGAAGAGGTTGCCTCCTCCTTTGTCGGTAAAGGCCCATTCTACCAGGGCCATGGGCGCCTCCTGGGCAGCACACCATCAGATCTCTATGGCTCAGATATGCAAGGCAGCGACGTGGTCATCAGTCCACACGTTTACAAAGTTTTATCAACTAGACGTGAGAAGGAATGCAGATTCTGCCTTTGGACAAGCAGTACTACAGGCTGCAGTTTGAGATCCTCGGGATCAGAAGCACCCTTGGTTGTAAAAAAAAAAAAAAAAAAAAGAAAACGTTTTTTCTTGACTAAGTTGGAATTATTATTATTATTTGAGTTTACCTCTAAATTGAATCCTTCTTTGGAAGATGTCTCCCTCCCCTCATTAAAGCATTGCTTTCGGACATCCCATATAGTAATGAATATGCCGCTCTGTGTCCCGTGATGTACGAGAAAGAAAAAGGGATTTTTAAATACAGCTTACCTGTAAAATCCTTTTCTTGGAGTACATCACGGGACACAGAGCTCCCACCCCTCTTTTGGGTGACCATTTTGGGAGGCATACTGCTTGCTACAAAACTGAGGGACTCCCTCTAGGGGAGGGGGTTATATAGGGAGGGGACTTCCTGTTTGAGATTGCCAGTGTCCACACCTGAAGGTACTCCATATAACCCATATAGTAATGAATATGCCGCTCTGTGTCCCGTGATGTACTCCAAGAAAAGGATTTTACAGGTAAGCTGTATTTAAAAATCCCTTTTTTTTAAGCCCTTAAGTTGAGGGTACAGCCAGTGGGGGAGGAGTGCACACTGCATGAAGACACCTTATTCATTTATTTTTATGGACTTTTGCTGTTTTATACCATTAACCGCTTAACGACCACCGCATGTATATTTACGTCCACAGAATGGCACGTACAGGCAGATGGACGTGCTGGCATGTCCCTGCCTTCCTGCGGGTCAGGGGTCCGATCGGTTCTGTCCGCCCCCTCGCGTTCGCTCCCAGCAAATCCGCTTCCCTCCCACTGCCCGCCCTCTGCCTGTGTAATGTAAACACAGGCCGAGGAAGTGATGTCACCTCTCCTCTCGGCGGTATTTTCAATCCGAGAGGAGAGAAGACATCACAAGTAAGTTGCACAACACTACACTGACACCAGTACACATAGGCACACTTAACCTCTTCAGATAACCCCCCCCCCCCATCCCCCTGTCACAGTGTCACTAATAGCAGTGATCATATATTTACTGATCACTGCATGTAGTGTCAGTGTGACAGGCAGTATTAGGTCCAGGGTAGCCCCCTACCCCCCGCTAATAAAGGTTTAACCCCTTGATCACCACCCTAGTTAACCCTTTCACCCCCTATTATACTTATGCAAGAAAATAAATGCATGCTTCGGTCAACCAATCAAAACCTCCTCCAAATCCCCAAGACATGGTACAAATCTAAGGGAGAATGCAGATTTGCGGTCCAAGGACCCCGGCTCTGGAATGCACTACCCATGACCATCTGCCTCGAAGAAAACCATCGGGCCTTTAGGGAAAAACTGAAGACTCACCTCTTCTGATGGATCAGGACCACAATGGTTGCAAGCGCCTAGAGGCGATTTAGTTTGCATGTGCAGCGCTATACAAGTTCCTCACTCACTCACCCTATTGCCAGTGTCACTAAGCGATTGGTTTCCTGATCGCTGTATTAGTGTCACTGTTGCCGCTAGGTAGCTATTTTATTTTTTATTTTTTTTTTTACATTGCGATTTTTTTTTTTTTAATAAAGACATGTGGCTGAATACATCTTGGCCTAAATGTTTGACTAAAACTTAGTTTATTCCATTTTTCTTATAACAAAAAGTAGAAAATATAATTTTTTTTCAAAATTTTCAGTCTTTTTCCGTTTATATCGCAAAAAATAAAAATTAAAGAGACAATCAAATACCATCAAAGAAAGCTCTATTTGTGGGAAGAAAAGGACGCAAATTTTATTTGGGAGCCACGTCGCACGACCGCGCAATTGTCTGTTAAAGTGAGGCAGTGCCGAATTGTAAAAACACCTTTGGGCATTTAGCAGCATATTGGTCCGGGGCTTAAGTGGTTAATCATCATTTTATATTATTAAAGTGTCACTAAAGGAAAACATTTTTTTTTTGCTGAAATGACTGTTTACAGGGTATAGAGACATAAAAGTTAACTGATTCCTTTTCAAAATGATTAAAAATAGATAAAAATCAATCATATAATGTGCCTGCAGGTTAGTTTCACTTTTAAACTGGCTTCATGTTTCTGTGAAGTAGAAAGAGACACACAGAACAAAAACAAACAAATCCAGGGCAGTGTTTTGTTTTTAAAATGAATCTGATTGGTTCTGGGAAGTTTTAGACACACAGTAATGACGGCTTAGACCACAGTGAGAAAGCTCCCAGTACTGTGGTTATAAGGAAACAGACAAGCAGGAAGTGTGGAGATCAGAGCAGGATTACAGCAACTTCAAAGCAAAAAAAAACACAACAAAAAACGAACAATGAGGACATGAATCCAGTACTGCAGTAAGGTAAAGGAAGCCATTTAGCTAAAAAAAATAAAAAAATCCTTTAGTGATCCTTTAAGGACTGTGTGTGATTCATGGAGAACAAGCACTTTATATTGTTTATATTTATATATTGCAAGTCATGTTTTTATGCTACGCATTTAAACTTATATTGTTTTATAGCACAGGTTTTATTAATTAGTATTAGAGGCGCGGCACACTATATATATTTTTTTTTCTCACATTGTGGGAAGTACAGGCAGCTGTTTTTAGTTTTTAGTTCCGTTTATGGCATTTCTTCGTTTTGGCAGCTCTAGGGACATTGTCTAGTGACATTCTTGGACATGGCAGCAGAGGAGATGGTTCAGCTGGTCTTTGGAGAGAGCTGATTAATTACAGGCATACATTGATCCTCTGTCACGGGGGATCATAGAAAGCTGGTAAGAAGTAATTTCTGCCGATTGGTGGTGGATTCAACACAGTTGTTTCTTTGGATAGTACATCTCACAATTATATTGTCTTTTCCCACAGAGCACTGGTGTTCAGTATATTATTTGGAGCTTATATGTACTAGTAATTTGTGTATACAATTTTTTGGTTTCTTTATCAACAGTTTGAAGGACATTTTCTTATATACATTTTGTACATGTTTTATATTTACAATTTTGTGTTATGTTTATAATTTTGTGCAATTTGTTGGATTCATCGCATTATTGATTTAGGTATGGGTCACTCATTTACTGGTGATTTATTTTGCTAATTTATTTCCATTCAACATTGAATGGTCACGGGGTCCAGCGTGATTTATTTTTCTTCTATAGTTTTGCTCTTGTATTTTTGTTTACATGTTAATCGCAGCTCCCAATTGAACTGTGATACGTTTCTGCAGTTATTTGTTTTTAGGGTCTTTTAGCGCATTTTCTTTTCCTCTATTTTTCTATTTGACTAGTCATCTGGTAACAGATACTCCATGGCCTCCTCTGGCTTCATCAAACATTCTGTTTCAAGGTCGCATTCTGCATTTTGCGTTTTAGTCACTGACTTTAATTGCATGGCTGTTGAGGCCCAGTTGCTGAGACTTGACCCTAGGACATTTTCAGTTGCTTAGATCCTGGCTATTTCTCTTCCGTTCATGGACGGACACAGCAGCAATTGACCTTAGGGTATTATATCCTTCCTTCCAGGAGAGACTAGGCAGAAAAAAAGCACTGCAAGTGTTAAAAACACTTCTCAGAATAGCTCCTCCCAGGGGGCGGTGCCCTCCAGGTATATCCCTCACTCTGCCTCAGCAGTACCAGTTTTTTTTCTGCCTAGCGTCAGGAGTAGACACGGCCTTGCTGGAGTCCATGTACTATTTGTTTGCAATTTTTTTTTTCGCTTTTATTTTGTTTTGTTCCTGCATTTTTTGATCCTGAGATCTACTATCAACTGCCGACTGGGTGACAGGCTGGATCTTGAGCCTTGTAGTCCCCCCATGCTCGGCCATCGAGCGTGTGCCGGCCCTCAGCTCAGCTCTGGGTCATCCACGACATGCCCCGTTGCTTCAGGGGTGGCCGGGGAACTACATGTTCCAGGGCACACATATGACCGGTCTCTATGGCTTTGCCACAGTGTGTCTGGCCGACAGCCATGCCGTTTAGCGGACGTTGGTTCTGTCCGGAATGCCTCCAGCTGGTGGTTGCAGGACGGGTAAGTAGTGGTCCCTTGCCCTGGCAAGGTGGTATGGCTGGTGCTTTCCTGGGGAGGTCGAATGAGGGTCCGCCCTGCTTTCCTCTCTCCCTTCCTCTCCCTCCTTCCCCATGCTGGGTGGCGGTTGTAAGAGGGGGGGTCCGCCTGGGGCTCTGTCACTACGGGGGCTGTGCTGCTGTGTGGTGCTATTCATTTTTTGTAGTGCCTTTCCTTTTTCACCATTAAAGGCTTACTTTTTAAGATTCATTGGTGTGCAGCTGTCCATACCCTGCCTTCAAGTTTTTGCCTCATGCATTGCCAGCACCCACCTGTTTCTGAGTGGACATTGATTGCTCAGGTGTGCTCACCTGGAGCAGTAGCTTCTCCCTTCTTATTAATTTGTTGTACTGGAGTTGCCATGTGTGCTGGGCTGTGTTTTCTGCTGTGTCACTGTTGCTTTAAACACGAGTATGGCCGCCATTTTGCAGCCTGCAAATTGCTTCCTGAGGGATGGCGCGGAGCGGACGGCACTCTCAGCGCTTCAGCAGCACTACAGCCTGGCCGGGTGGTGAGTTACCTGGGGGTCCCCTGCTCTTTATTTTGCAGCCGGGAGGGTGGCCTGTGGGTGTCTACCTTGCAGTACTAAGGAGGCATAACGATGGGTCAACATGGAGTCTAAACAGAGGCTTCTGCTCTAACCATGCCTGAGTTAACCCTTAGTGCCCCTGCCGCCTCTGTAGAGGCTATGGCGGCAGTCCCTTTTTTCGCCAAGATTGAAGTGACAAGTGCCCAGAAGGGGGGTAAAAACCCCCTCCCTGCGCCTGCTTCTGGGGATGGCTCTGACACGGAACCATACCACTGCTGCTGGCTCTGGTTCTGTCATGTCAGATATGCAGGCTTAGCCCACACGGTCAGTGAAGATGAGAGTCAGCGCTTGAGGCGTTTTGTTGGAGCTTTTATCACTGTGGTGCGGGATACTCAAAAATGTTGAGGATGTCAGAGACATCAGAGATGCCGGTCCCTTTTGGGGTTCCGCAAACCGCCTCGCACCGCAAAACAGTGTTTCCTTGTGTTCCATACCTGGACAAAGTATTATACAGGTCAGTTTGAGACTCTTGGTGCACTGCACGTTTTGCACTTTGTGGACTTTTTACACATATGGACTTTATTTATTCTCTAGGGGAAAAACAATAACTACAGGTAGATATTGATGGTCGGACTTTGAGGCCAAGGAAGTATATAAAAATAAAGTGTTATGACCCTGCGTGGTATTGGCACTCTGGACTATGGTCTGGATCTCAGCTGCGGAGGTTACTCAGGTCACAACCACCAGATTATCTCTATGTACAGAGACGTTATGGGGTCTTTTGGTCATCACAGCCTCCAATGAGAAACAACCTTGCTATTGGCGTAGCTATTGCGTCAACATGTGAATAAACAGAAAGCAAAGCAGTAGCAAGAAGGCAGAGAATGTTATGAATAAGGGGCACTAAGCAGAGCCTATGATGCCAAAGCAACAGTGAACAGATACCAGCAACAGATAACAGTCCTCTAGACACAGCAATTTGTATACATAGCAACAGAGCAATAATGGGCTACTTGCGGTACTGATGAGTTCAGTCTGGAGGTCCTTCCTGCAGGATGATGAGGTCCCTTTGCATTGCAGGCTGCGTAATGGACACAGGCTGGGTAGTGCTGCGGTCTTTGTGCTGTGGCCAATGCTGGGGTGAAGGAGTGCAGAGTCCTGGGTCTCCTGTGTGAGGGGTCCGGGTCCCTGGTGGCGGCAGGCGTCCAACAGGAATAATCGAACACCCTGCCGCCACATCAGGGGATTTAAATAGTGCGCCTGGAACGCGGAATACTGCGGGTCGCACTTCCGCGTTCCAGCGTGGAGCGCAGACGTCCGCGCACCGGAAGTGACGCGGATGAGATGTAGAACGGAGCGCGGCTGTCAATACTATGTACAGCCGCGCTCGTTCTATCAAAAGTAACGCAGATGGCGTTACATACTCCCCTCCTCAAGGGGGTACCAACAGAGTACCCAGCAGGAGTTGGCCGATCAGGATGTTTGTGATGAAACTGTTTGAGTCGGGGAGCATGAATGTGTGAGGAATCTTCCCAGGAATCATCGAGATGACTATAACCTTTCCAGCGAATAAGATATTGGAGGGAAGAACCTCTCTTTTTGGAATCTAGAATTCTCTCAACCTCATACTCTGTCTCACCAAAAACCTCGATAGGAGGAGGGGGGTGAGGATCTCTATTAGGGAACGGGTTTGGTGTGAAAGGTTTGACAAGTGACACATGAAAGGAGGGATGTATCTTCCAATCTGGAGGCAGGAGTAGCCTAACCGCATTTTTGTTAATTACATGGGAGATTGGGAAAGGTCCAGCAAATTGACGGCCAAGTTTCTTTGAAGGTATCTTAAGGCGTAAGTTCCGAGTAGACAGCCAAACCATATCGCCGACTTTGTATGTAGGAGGTTTTGTCCTATGGGAATCATAATATTTTTTTTGTTTCTGCTGAGCAGCTTCAAGGTTGGCACGGAGAGTACTCAGGCTCTTCTTCAAGGTGGTCAGGTAATTTTCCACAGAGGGAACATTATTTGTGGGGAAAGATGGCAAGCTGTTAGGATGAAAACCATAGTTGGCGTAGAAAGGTGAGAGTTGGGAGGAAGAACTCCTGGCATTATTATATGCAAATTCGGCGTAGGGAAGTAGATGGAGCCAGTCATCCTGTAGATGGGTACAGTAACAACGAAGATACTGTTCAAGTGTCTGGTTAACACGTTCGGTTTGTCCATTTGTTTGTGGGTGGTAGGCGGTGGACATTTTATGATTAATCTTTAAGTTTTGACAAAGGGCTCTCCAGAACCTGGACACAAATTGAGAGCCACGGTCAGTGATGATCTGAGAGGGTAACCCATGGAGCTTAAGAACGTGAAGTATGAAGGCATTTGCTGTCTCAAGGGATGTGGGTAATTTCTTTAAAGGGATGAAGTGGGCCATCTTTGTTAGGACGTCAACTGTGACCATGATGGTGTTAGCCCCCTCGGAACGGGGTAGATCGACTATGAAGTCCATTGAAATGGCATCCCATGGTCTGTTAGGAATTGGGATGGAGGACAGGAGGCCAAAGGGAGGTTTTCTTGAGTGTTTGTTAGTAGCACAAGTTACACAGGAATTAATGTAATCATGGATTGTCTTTGATAACTGGGGCCACCAGTAATCACGTTTGACTAAATGGATGGTCTTACTGATACCGAGGTGACCCGCTAAAGGGGCATCATGGAGTTGTTTAAGAAGCAAGAGTTGTAATTGGGGTGGTACATAAATCTTATTATTGAAGGTATAAAGACCGTCAGAGTGTCTGGTGAGACCTTTAGGCAATTGCGTACTCTCTTTAGCATAGGTCTGAGTAAGTAAATGCTTGAAAGAAGCAGAAGCTCCAACGAAGCGGTTGGAAGGGATAATGGATTGAGGAGGATCTTCCGTGGTCTGGTCTTCATAGATACGTGAGAGGGAATCCTCCTTAAGGTTTTGAGAACCGGGGCGGTAAGAGATGACAAAGTCGAATCTGTCGAAGAACAAACTCCACCTAACTTGGCGAGCAGACAGTGTTTTACAGGCCCTCAGGTGTTGCAAATTGCGATGGTCTGTAAGGGTGGTGATTGGGTGGGTAGAACCTTCCAGTAGATGTCTCCAATTACTGAGGGCGTCCTTGATTGCGAGAAGCTCTTTTTCACCAATGGGATAATTCTTCTCTGCTGTAGATAGAGTCCTGGAATAGAAAGCTACAGGATGCAGAGGCTCGGATAGGCTTGGTTGCTGGGAGAGAACAGCACCTAGAGCGAAATGTGAGGCATCCACTTCAAGTGTGAAGTGGAAAAGTGGATTGGGAAGTTGGAGGATGGGAGCAGAGGTGTAACTCTCCTTGAGCATGTCGAAGGATTTCTGAGCATCTCTTGACCAAGAGAAGGGAGTCTTAGTGCTAGTTAAACTACTGAGTGGTTTCACAATAGCGGAAAAGTTTTTGATGAACTTTCTGTAATAATTTGAAAAACCAAGGAATCTTTGTAAAGCCTTCCTTGTATGCGGTACCGGCCAGGAAAAGAATGCAATCTACCTTGGAAGAGTCCATTTGAATGCCCTTTGGGGTAATTAGATATCCGAGAAAAGAGACGCTGGTTTGACTGAAAACGCACTTCTCAAGTTTTGCATATAGAGAGTGTGTTCTGAGCCTAGCCAGGACCCAGCGCACGTGCTTGGCGTGTTCCTCAGGAGTGTCAGAATAAATTAAGATGTCATCCAAATAGATTACAACACAAATGTCAAGTAAATCTCGGAAGATATCATTAATGAACCACTGGAACGTGGCTGGGGCGTTACATATGCCAAATGGCATCACAGTGTATTCGAATAGTCCATAGCGAGTCTTGAAGGCAGTCTTCCATTCATCACCTGGGCGGATTCTTATCAGATTGTAGGCACCTCTAAGATCTAATTTAGTGAAAATTTTGGATGTCTGGAGACGCTCAATAAGCTCTGGGATTAGTGGTAAGGGATATCTATTCTTCACGGTGATGTTGTTGAGAGATCTGTAATCTATTATTGGTCGGAGTGAGCCATCTTTATTCTTAACAAAAAACATTGCAGCACTTGCTGGAGAGGTGGAAGGTCTAATAAAGCCTTTCTTGAGATTTTCGTCCAGGTAAATCTTGAGATGACCAAGCTCTGGTTGTGACAACGGATAAATACGCGCAGTCGGGATGGGTTTGTCAGGAATGAGGTCTATTGGACAGTCATAGATCCGGTGTGGGGGAAGTATATCTGCGTTAGTCTTACTGAAGACATCCGTGAAGTCAAGTAGGTGTACTGGAAGCTGAGCATGGTGAGACTCCGTAAAGGAGATAGAGTAACTGGAGTAACAAGACTCCGTACAAATTTGGACTGTAGTGTTAGCGAACTGGTTGCCCATTGGAAAGTGGGCTGGTGAAGACATAGCCATGGTAGACCTAGAACTATTGGGAATACCGGTGACGAGATTATGTCAAAAGCAAGGGTCTCCGTATGACCTGAGCTACTAGTAACCAAAAGGGGGGAGGTTTGAAAAGAAACCGGACCAGAAGAGGATGAAGAACCATCAATAAAAGTGAGTGACACAGGAAATTGCTTTAACACACGGGGGATTTTATTGCAATCTACAATTTTTGAATCTATGAAATTTCCACAGGCACCGCTGTCGACCATTGCGTCAAGGGTAATCTTTTCTTGTTCCCACTGTAAGGTAAGGGCAATAAAGATGTATTGGTTAGAGATAGAACCAGAGGTATTAAGCTTATTAATGCGGACATCTTTACCTTCAGAATTCCTCTTTAGAAGGGGACAGTTGGAGACAATATGATCGGGAGCTGAGCAATACAGGCATAGGTTTTGAGCTCTGCGGCGCTGTTTTTCAGCAGAAGATAATGGTCCCTTGATTGTTCCAAGCTCCATAGGAACATCTTTGGGTGGTGAGCTGGCTCTCTTGAACGGAGTAGGTGGAAATGTGACAGCACGTTCCGCTTTCCTTTCACGAATGCGTCGGTCAATAGCAACAGAAAGATGCATAAGGTCTTCTAGAGATGGAGGAAGCTCGACACGGGCGATCTCATCTTTCATTGCTTCTGTTAAGCCTAACCGGAATTGGTTCCGTAGGGCAACGTCTGACCACTGGGTCTCTCTGCACCAACATTTAAATTCTGTTATGTAGTCTTCGACGGGTCTTCTTCCCTGCTTGAGATTCCTAATTGAGTTCTCAGCAGTCAGCTGTTTGTTTGAATCCTCATAGAGCTGGGACATCTCTTCCAGGAAGGTGTCAAAAGCGCCCAGGAGATCTCCATGCTCTTCTAAGTAAGAATCAGCCCAGACTCTAGGTTCACCCCTAAGGTAAGAGACTAGCGTGAGGATTCTGACCCTATCAGAGAAGTACATGCGTGGCCGTAACTCGAACATTAGTCGACACGAACTTACAAACTGGCGAAAAAGTTTTCTATCCCCGGAGAAAGTTTCTGGGGGACAAACTTTGGGCTCAGGTCTCTCTCTGGCTTGTGCTAAATTTTGGTTGCGAAGAGCATCATTCTCTAGGCGTAACTCGGCTAAGGAGTTGGTAAGGGTGTCTACCCTTTGTGAGAGTCCAACCAAATGGTTTGCGAGCTCCGCTGGATCCATCTTTTTGAGGTTCGATTATTATGTTATGACCCTGCGTGGTATTGGCACTCTGGACTATGGTCTGGATCTCAGCTGTGGAGGTTACTCAGGTCACAACCACCAGATTATCTCTATGTACAGAGACGTTATGGGGTCTTTTGGTCATCACAGCCTCCAATGAGAAACAACC
Source organism: Rana kukunoris (assembly GCA_029574335.1). Classification (NCBI taxonomy): domain Eukaryota; kingdom Metazoa; phylum Chordata; class Amphibia; order Anura; family Ranidae; genus Rana; species Rana kukunoris. Next base: position 33,383,536 of record CM056058.1, read on the forward strand.
TTGCTATTGGCGTAGCTTTTGCGTCAACATGGAAATAAACAGAAAGCGAAGCAGTAGCAAGAAGGCAGAGAATGTTATGACTAAGGGGCACTAAGCAGAGCCTATGATGCCAAAGCAACAGATAACAGTCCTCTAGACACAGCAATTTGTATACATAGCAACAGAGCAATAATGGCCACATGGGCTACTTGCGGTACTGATGAGTTCAGTATGGAGGTCCTTCCTGCAGGATGATGAGGTCCCTTTGGATTGCAGGCTGCGTAATGGACACAGGCTGGGTAGTGCTGCGGTCTTTGTGCTGTGGCCAATGCTGGGGTGAAGGAGTGCAGAGTCCTGGGTCTCCTGTGTGAGGGGTCCGGGTCCCTGGTGGCGGCAGGCGTCCAACAGGAATAATCGAACACCCTGCCGCCACATCAGGGGATTTAAATAGTGCGCCTGGAACGCGGAATACTGCGGGTCGCACTTCCGCGTTCCAGCGTGGAGCGCAGACGTCCGCGCACCGGAAGTGACGCGAATGAGATGTAGAACGGAGCGCGGCTGTCAATACTATGTACAGCCGCGCTCGTTCTATCAAAAGTAACGCAGATGGCGTTACATAAAGTTTAATATCATCAATATAATACAAAGATAAACATAGTAGTAAAATACATATACAAAAATTTACCACTGTATGCAAAATCCTTAGAAGTCGCCGACGCACGTTTCGCTGTGGGGCTTCTTCAGGACGATGACAAGGATTTTGTGGAAAAGTGTGTAACAGAGAACAAGTGGTTGTCTGTAATGATACATGGTAATGGGTTATTTACATTGCTAAAAATAATATACAAACACAAAAAGAATAAGCATTGCAGCGCATATTTACATAACAGATGGTCTCACGATGGATGCATCCAAATGCACATGTGGCAGGCGGTATATCAGGACCGACAGGGGACTTGCTCAGAAAGTCCTCACAAAGGGATCTGATGGACAAGGAAGTATAGATTATCACTTGCTGTCTATTGTAGGCAAGAAAGAGAGAAAAAAAAAAAAAAGGAAGAAAGAAATATGGGGAAAGTGAAAGGCAAGAGAATGATAAACAAAAAAAAGGAAGAAAAAGTAGTGTCTAAAATAGATAAAAGCTACACAATCCATAGTGGGTGTGGAAGGCCCAAAGGGGTAAGTGGTCACACATAAGGAGAAAATCACCTTGTAGTGACTGTGAGATCAAGATAAAACGTCTTTCAGGCTTGGGTTAGGCGTCATAGGTGTAATTACACCAGATCTGTACTGAGATAGAAAAACACACACGCATATATGTATATAAATCCCAATAAGTATATGGAGAGTTAACGAGAAAAAAGACAAACTGAATGGCATGAAAACACAAACACAATTACCAAAAATTGGTGACCCTAAAGCCAACTGGGACACAAGACCGTCTTTTAAATGACAGGACAAAATACCATCCACATTAAAGCAGGTCGCCAGTATATTGGTTCCTGTGCTGGACATCAAACTTTGAGCCCAATAAAGGTAGTATCTGTGGATAGATAGTGACATGAAGCCCCATTAGTAAGTAGAGGCCATCACATCAGTTAAACAGCAATAGGGCAGAGAGTATTGGAGGCAAAGTCTTACCGGATGGCTGTTCAGGAGTCATGCAAGTGTCCCAGGGTGTAAAGCTGCGTTACACATATCTGTCTAATGTCAGCTTGGCCTTTAAATACAGTGCCAGTGCTACAACGACGTCGGGCGTGATGACATCATCGCCGTGCGCCGCTCATGCGTGGTGGCGCATAAACACTACGGCGTGCAAGAGATAGAGGAGGAGCAGGGTAGTGGCTGCAATCAACGGCAGACAACGTCCGCAAGCCACGCCCCCCGCCCCCGCGCCCGATGGTTTGTTTATGCGCCGCCTTGCATAGACGGCACAGCATTGTGATGTCAGCGGTGTATGGGATATGTTCCCCATTCGCGCTTCCTGGTGCGTGCGGGGCGGGGGGCGTGGCTTGCGGACGTTGTCTGCGGTTGATTGCAGCCACTACCCTGCTCCTCCTCTATCTCTTGCATGCCGTAGTGTTAATGCGCCACCACGCATGAGCGGCGCACAGCGATGATGTCATCACGCCCAACGTCGTTGTAGCGCTGGCACTGTATTTAACCACTTAAGACCCGGACCAATACGCTGGTAAATGACCCAAGGTGTTTTTGCGATTCGGCACTGCGTCGCTTTAACAGACAATTGCGCGGTCGTGCGACGTGGCTCTCCCAACAAAATTTGCGTCCTTTTTCTTCCCACAAATAGAGCTTTCTTTTGGTGGTATTTGATCACCTCTGCGATTTTTTTTTTTTTGCGCTATATACAAAAATAGAGCGACATTTTTGAAAAAAAAACACTATTTTTTACTTTTTGTTAAAAAAAATCAAATAAACGAAATTTTAGTCAAACATTTAGGCCAAAATTTATTTAGCCACATGTCTTTAGTAAAAAAAAAAAAATCGCAATAAAAAAAAATAGCTACCTAGCGGGAACAGCGACACTAATACAGCGATCAGAAAATGATCGCTTAGTGACGCTGGCAATAGGGAGTGAAAGGGTTAACTAGGGCGGTGATCAGGGGGTTAAAACTTTATTAGGGGGGATGGGGGGCTATCCTGAACCTAACACTAACTGTTTTTTACAGTGCCTGTCACACTGACACTAAATGCAGTGATTAAATCACTGCATTCAGTAACACTGTGACAGGGGGTGGTGGGGGGGGCGATCACAGGGGTTAATATGCCTATGTGAGTGTGTGTCAGTGTTGTGTTGGTGCACACTTACTTGGCATGTCTTCTATCATCAGCAGCGCTGGGAAACAGCGCTGCGATGAGAGATTACATCATTTCCTCCTTCCTGTGTAAACACAGGAGGAGGAAGTGACAGGCTGGGGAGCGCGCTCCCATTGGCTGGGAGCGATCGCGGGGGGGGGCGGAAGGAAAACACGGACATCGCCCGCAGATCCCGGATCGCTCCCAGAGGTAGGGAGACCCCCGCACGCCGCGGAGGGGGTCCCGATGGGACCCCCGAACCGCACTCAGGCGGGGACGTAAATTTACGCCCTTGTGCCTGTACGAGCCATGTTGTGGCCGTATATGTGCGTGCGGGGGTCTTTAAGTGGTTAAAGGCCAAGCTGACATTAGACAGATGTGTGTAACACAGCTTTACACCCTGGGACACTTGCATGACTCCTGAACAGCCATCCGGTAAGACTTTGCCTCCAATACTCTCTGCCCAATTGCTGTTTAACTGATGTGACGGCCCTCTACTTACTAATGGGGCTTCATGTCACTATCTATCCACAGATACTACCTTTATTGGGCTCAAAGTTTGATGTCCAGCACAGGAACCAATATACTGGCGACCTGCTTTATGTGGATGGTATTTTGTCCTGTCATTTAAAAGACGGTCTTGTGTCCCAGTTGGCTTTAGGGTCACCAATTTTTGGTAATTGTGTTTTCATGCCATTTAGTTTGTCTTTTTTCTCGTTAACTCTCCATATACTTATGACGCCTAACCCAAGCCTGAAAGACGTTTTATCTTGATCTCACAGTCACTACAAGGTGATTTTCTCCTTATGTGTGACCACTTACCCCTTTGGGCCTTCCACACCCACTATGGATTGTGTAGCATTTATCTATTTTAGACACTACTTTTTCTTCCTTTTTTTTTTTTTGTTATTCTCTTGCCTTTCACTTTCCCCATATTTCTTTCTTCCTTTTTTTTTTCTCCCTTTCTTGCCTACAATAGACAGCAAGTGATAATCTATACTTCCTTGTCCATCAGATCCCTTTAATTTGTGAGGACTTTCTGAGAAAGTCCCTTGTCGGTCCTGATATACCGCCTGCCACATGTGCGTTTGGATGCATCCATCGTGAGACCATCTGTTATGTAAATATGCGCTGCAATGCTTATTCTTTTTGTGTTAGTATATTATTTTTAGCAATGTAAATAACCCATTACCCTGCATCATTACAGACAACCACTTGTTCTCTGTTACACACTTTTCCACAAAATCCTTGTCATCGTCCTGAAGAAGCCCCACGGCGAAACATGCGTCGGCGACTTCTAAGGATTTTGCATACAGTGGTCATTTTTTGTATATGTATTTTACTACTATGTTTATCTTTGTATTATATTGATGATATTAAACTTTATTTTTATATACTTCCTTGGCCTCAAAGTCCGACCATCAATATCTACCTGTAGTTATTGTTTTTCCCCTAGTATTATATATGGATGTGCCCCATGTGAGTGCTATCCCTCTGTATCCATTATCTTTTCCTCTTTCCTCTTTCTTTCCTTTTGCCCACCCTTCCTTCCCTTCTCCACTCCCAATCTTTTCTTCTTTATTTATTCTCTATTACATTGTGTGATCACTTTATATGTATATTTATATTGATGTGTTTTATTTTTGCGCAAGATCACTCTTTTATTCTAATTTACACTTGTCTATTGTTAAACACTATTAGTTTTTGCTGCAATTTTATTTTTTTCATATATTGATATTTATAGCGCGAAGGACTTCTGATTTTATTTATTATACAGGGAATGGGATCGGCTTCAGAAAGTTTTTGATGTACCAAATTACTTTGTGGTCCGTTATCCTCTTGGGAGGGTCAGCGGACCCTCCTGTGCTCAGACTAGACAAGTCTACCATGTTATCTGTGAAAGTGGCTCACGCCTTTGTGGACCCTGCAGATAGGAGAGCTGAGGCTGTGGCCCGCTCCATGTTCACAGTAGTGGGGTCGGCAGTGAGACCGGTTTTGGCCGGAGCTCTAGTGTCACAGACAATTACCGAGCGGGCAAGGTCCCTGCTGCAGGAGCTGGAGGCGCATAATGCACCTGAGCTCTGTGTGGGCCTGGCTGACAAGTTGGTGCAGGGCCTGTAGTTTGTCTGTGAATTGGCCCTGGATACGCTCCCCTTGCTCTCCAGGGCCTCCACCTACGCAGTGGTACTACGCCGCCTTGTGTGGCTGAAAGGTTGGTCTGCGGACCAGTCCTCAAAAAAGGCTTTGGTGGATTTACCCTTTAAGGGTGAACGGCTTTTTGAGGAGTCCCTGGATGACCTCATAAAAGATGCCACAGGTGGTAAGAGCACACTGCTCCCACAATCTGGCAAGGGTAAGGAACTTCGCCGTAAGCAAGGTCCCTCCTTTACTACCCCCAAGCGTTTTTTTTTCACCCGCCAAGTGCCACAGGAAAAAGTTTTCAAGGTGCTAAGGCGCCCGCTGCAGGGCAGAAGCGTACCTGGTACCGCAAGCCTGCGGACAAACCTGCTTCCGCATGAAGGTCGGCCCCCCCCGTCTCTCAGGTGGGGGGGGGTGGCTTCGCGAATTTGCGGCTCAGTGAAGGTCTCTTCTTTCCGACTGTTGGGTTTGCGAGGTAGTTTCCTCGGGGTACAAGATAGATTTTCTCTCTTGTCCACCAAACAGATTTTTTCCTTCCAACTTCCTCCGGTTCGCCGGAAGAATCTGTCAGGGGCTGTCCAGGATCTACTGGCCAGGGGAGTGATTGTGTCGGTTCCCTCGATGGAACGGTTTTCAGGGGTTTTTACTCCAATCTGTTTGTAGTCCCCAAGAAGGAAGGGGTCCGTCCAATCCTGGACCTCAAGGTCCTAATTGTTTTTTGTCAAAGTGCAAAAATTCAGGATGGAATCAATTCGCTCAGTAATGGCAGCGCTCCATCAGGGGGACTTTATGGCGTCCTTGGACATCATGGACGCATACCTACATGTTTCCATATGCACAAAGCACCAGAGATTTCTGCGCTTTGCGATCGGAGAGGACCACTTTCAATTTGTGGCCCTCCCATTCAGACTGGCCTCGGCACCAAGGGTCTTCACCAAGCTGCTTGCCCCGATTCTAGCCCTGCTGAGGCAGCGCGGGATCGCTATCGTAGGATACCTGGAGAGGTTCTCCTGAGAGCTTCCTCAAGCTCAGAGTTAGAAGACCCTCCGAGAATTCGCCTGGCTTTCTGAATGTCCAGAAGTCAGTGTTGGTACCGTCTCAGCGACTGGAATACTTTAGGTTAGTCCTAGATTCTTCGGACGGGAGGCGAGAGTTTTCCTCCCACAGGAAAAACTTCCGACACTACAGTTTGCGGTGCAGCAGTTGATGACCCAGAAGTGGTCATCGCTTTGATTCTGCATGAGGGTTCTGGGTCTAATGGTGGCCTCTTTCGAGGCAGTCCCGTATGCCCAATTCCACACCCGTGTATTACAGAAGGGGATTCTGTTCACGTTGGGGACAAGCTCCCTTCGTCTCTGGATTACCAGATTCGGTTCGGTGAGTCGACTAGTCAAGTCCTCCCTGGTGTGGTGGCGAACGTCTCCGTTGCTTCGGGCCAGGAAGTCGTTTCTGCCATGCCATTGGACAGTGGTCACGACGGATGCCAATCATCAGGGAGGCACACGGAGCTCGGTTGCAGCGACGGAAGTCGCAACATCCTTCGGTGGACCGAAAGGTCCGTTCCGGCTCTGTTGGCCTGTGTACATTCCGGGGGTACAGAATTGGCAAGCCAACTACCTAAGTCGCCAAACACTAGACCAAGGAAAGTGGTCACTACACCCGGAGGTGTTTCAGAGACTGTGACAAAAATGGGGCACTTCAGACGTGGACATTCTGGCATCCCGTCTTAATCGGAAGGTGTCACGGTTCGTGGCCAGGTCAAGAGACCCATGGGCGGACACGTCAGGCGCGTTGGTGGCTCCATGGGATCACTATCACCTAATCTACGCCTTCCCTCTAAAGCTTCTTCCACGCCTGCTGCGCAGAGTGGAAGCCAGGGGGATTCCAACGATCCTGATTGCCCCAGATTGGACGCACCATTCCTGGTACGCGGACCTGGTGCGTCTGGTGGCAGACGTCCCTTGGCGTCTACCCCTGAGAGAAGATCTTCTATCGCAGGGCCCGATTTTTCACCCTGCTTTACAGTCACTGGCTTTAACGGCGTGGCTGTTGAGAGCCATGTGCTGAAGGACCGTAGCCTCTCAGGTTTGGTGATCTCTACCATGCTGCTTGCACGGAAGTCTACTTCACGTAGGATTTGCCATCGTACGTGAAAGGCCTACATCTCTACGTATGCAGAGAAAAAGGGCACCCCCCAAATGCGTGCTGTCCAGGATGCTGCTGTTCCTTCTCGCCTTAAGTATGGTAAGTATTTTTAGCGACCGCTGGCGACGCACTCCCTGGTGCGTACGTTTGTACAGGGGGTCAGGCATGTGGCCCCTATTGTGCGCCCACCACTACCTCCGTAGGACTTGAATTCGGTCCTCTCGGTGCTTAAAAGGGCTCAGTTTGAATACATTTCGGGAGATTCCTCTGTTCCAAAAGGTGGTCTTCCTAGTAGCCATTCCATCTGTTCGTGTCAGTGACTGGTCCTAAGAAAGGTCTGGCGGTCCCGTCGGCCTCCATTTTCAGATGGAGCAGACAGGTCGTGCTCCAGGCCTATGCCCTAAAGGGGCAGGCGCCTCCTTTTCTGGTTACGGGCGTACCGGGCATTGTACCAGGGCGATTGATAACTTTTGGGTTTTCCGCCATCAAGTGTGTAAGACAGCGACCTGGTCGTCAACCCACACCTTTTCAAGTTTTACAAGGTGCATGTGAGTGCATCTTCGGATGCCTCCTTTGGCCGCAAAGTTTTGCAGGCGGCTGCTTAAGGTTGAAGTTCCACCATTGAGGAACTCTGGTTTGTTTGGGTGAAGCTTAATTTGCTGTTTTTTTCCCACCCCTGGAATTTTTTTACACTGCTTGGGGACGTCCCTAAGGTCAATTGCTGCTGTGCTGTGTCCGTCCATGAACGGAAGAGAAAATAGGATTTTTGTACTCACCGTAAAATCCATTTCTCTGAGTTCATGGACGGACACAGCACCCTCCCCTCCTTTGTACTGCATGTTACGAACTGGTGCTGCTGAGGCAGAGTAAGGGATATATCTGGGGGCCCCTCCCCTGGGAGGAGCTATACTGAGAAGTGTTTTTAACACTTGCAGTGCTTTTTTTCTGCCTAGTCTCTCCTGGGAGGAAGGATATAATACCCTAAGGTAAATTTCTGCTGTGTCCGTCCATAAAACTCAGAGAAATGGATTTTACGATGAGTACAAAAATCCTATTTTTTACAGAAGGACACAAAATTAAAGGCCTGGCATGAAGCACCATGGAGTGGCAGATATCTGCCCTAGCAATCTTGTTTCAACAACTGGATAATAAGTTTCCCCTGTAG